>CAUYRT010046057.1:0-30695 GCA_963574885.1 Lepilemur ruficaudatus
TAAAGAGATCAGGAATCAAATCACTGGGCCCCATAGGAAATCCCCATGCAGCGCCTGTTCACAGGACACCCTGTCAGTCCGCCCACACCCGGCCATGGGCTCTGCTCTTCCCTCCCACCTGGGACTTTCTTAGGGAGAGCCCCCCAGCTTAGGGAGAGCCCAGGGGCTCACTGCTCCGGGTGTCCTGGGCTCCCCGACACGGCCCTGCCCTGCCCCATCTCTCTCTCTTGCTTCTGTCATCTTGGAGCTCTCTGTCCAGCTCTCTTTTTGCCACCATTCTTTCTCTTCTCACTGTCTTTGTCACCTGTATTCTAAGCCTGATTCTGCCACTGATTTGCTGGGCCTCAGTTTTCTCACCTGGAAAATGGGGAGAGGGTTGAACGTGGTGGATTCTCAGGCTCCTCCTGGCTCAGCCCTCTCCTACCACCTGTGCCTGGCACATGCCCTTGTACTTGCACTCCTCTTTCTGCTCCGTGTCTCTTTGTCATGCATTGTTTCCTCTCTGCCTCTGATTCTCTTTCTCTCTCTCTCCTTCTTTCTATGACTTTATTTCCATCTCTGCACATCTACTTCCTAAGTTTTTTTTCTCTGAATCTCTTTCTCTTTCTCTGTGTCTCCCTTTCTCTGTTTCTGTTGCTTCTGACTCTGTGGCCTCTGTTGCTCTCTGGTCCCTCTCCCTGGCTGTCTACCACTTCTCTGTCTGTGACAACTCTGTGCTGATTCTGTCTCTGCTTCTCGTCCGGGTACCACTTGATCACTGCCCGCCAGCTCCGGCCCTGACGCTGTTTTCTCATTCTAACCCGGAGGCCAATGTTTCCGGGTTCCCACCCCCTTCCCTATCCCTGTTCAATGTCCCCCTTCCCATTCGTGTCCCAGTCTAGGACTGGGAGCCGGGAACCGGTGCCACACAGCCCCGACCGGAGCCAGACTCCTCCCTGTAATAGAAAGAGCAGCTGTGAGGCTGGCTCCCGGAAGCACGCTGGGCTCAGCCGGCCACCTCTGTCTCAAGAAAGGCTCAGAAAGTCAGCCGCAGCACTCAGATGGTGGAAATCCAGCCACAGCCCAAACCCAGGGAGTGAGGATCAGCTCCACAAGCAATCTCCACCCAGCGTGTGGCGTATACACGTGTACATGTACCCCACACAGGCAGCTCTTGCCAGGAACTGCTGCTGGCACTCAGGGTTACTTAAAGATTGCCTCCTCTCTTTGGAGTCTATGCCAAAGAACTTACTTAATTGCAAGTTTCTGGCCCTTGGAATGTTCTCCATGTGGACATGGGTCAGGACTCAGCAGGGACAGATAATTCTCACCTATCCATTGGTTAGGAGCTGGCTTAATCCACATGCCCATGAAGCCTGCAGATTCTGCACCTTGCGGTCTGGCCCCCATGTTTTCAAGAATCTGGATCTAACAGACATTTACTGGGCGCCTGCCAGTGCCAGGTGCACCTGTCACCCCACACAAACCTCACAGCCTTCTTGGGAGACAGAGGCAATTGCTCTCCATTTCACAGGTGAGGAGACTTAGGCTCCCAAGGTCACAGGCCAGAGGCAGAATTTTCAGCCCAGCAGGAGGCTGACCTGCCCGTATGTCCTCTCCCCACTGTGACAACCAAACATTGCAAATTTGACAGTGGGAGGAAGAGCTGAGAGAGCCTGCAGAAGCAGACCACTGACAGCTCGTCCTAGTCCTGGAAAAAGCGCAACAGAAATAAAGTTTGTCAGATGTGCCATCTCAATAGTGCCAAGTTAGATTCAGAGTTCTGGCAAAAGGCTTGGGGCCTGGTGTTTTCAGGATGGGGACGTTTGGTATGACGGAGCCTTTAGAGTAAGGGCTGGGGACAGGCACATCACAGGGGGCACAGCCTCCGAAGAAGCAAGAAGGCCCCAACAGGTGGCCTCAGATGTTAGAGTGAGACGTGACAGGCCTGCCTGTTTGGAAGTGTCCAGCCGATGGTTTGGCAGCAGAGAAGGGGCTGCCTCCTTCCCCAACTCATACTCAGGACCCCTTGAATAGTGGGGCCAGCAGGGTCCTCAGGTCTCCATACCCTAGTGTCACCTCTATGCATTCAGTCCTGTTTCCAGCCCATGGTGAATGCTGCAAACACATTGCCAGCCCCGTCCCATTTGGGCACAGGGCCATGGAAAACAATTTGGCAGAGCTCCAGGCTGCCACTCTCAGTCCCATGCCCTCCAGGGCGCTAACAGGGGCCTAGGGGACACAGGTGTGTCCCTTTCTCATCACACTGCTGCTCACTGGCTTCTACATTCTCCCTTCTACTCCTTGCTATTTGCTGCTGGCTCTTGGTCAGTTGCAGGTCCCTGCCAGCCTACCTTCTGTGGCTTGTGTCCAGCTCCATCATTTCGCTGGAGGTTGGCATAAGTGGGCAGTGGGCAGGCTCACCAACCTGCACGTGCATGAGGGTGGGGGCCAGTCCCCCTTCCAAAGCCGGTTGTTCTTGCCTCCGGTTGTGCCTCACCCTCCACCAGGCTGCAGACCTCTGCCTTTCCCACCAGATTATAGCAGTCGCCCTTGTCTCACTGGCACCAACACAGCACTGGTGCAGCATAGGACATCAGGAAATGTTGAACCCTCAGATGCATGAAGGCATGAGTCTCAACAAACTGGACAGAGTGCATCCAGACGAGCTTTGTCAGGGATGAATGCAAAGATTGCGTTTGAGCCCCAGACAAGGAGCTAGGGCCATGTGCCGTGGGTGGAGGAGGCAGACACCCCCGCACTGCCTGGTGGCAGATGGTGTTAGCCCGCTCTAGGTGAACGACACTGCGGGCTGCTGAAACATGAAGGTGGTCTCGGGCTGCAGGCTCAGCAGGAGTGGCTTTAGACCAGGGTGGGCACGGCCCTGCTCAACTCTACACTGGCCTACAGCATGCCGGCAGGTCTGGACACTGCCTTAGGAGGAGAAAAAAGACATATCGAAAGTACTGACCCCCCACCAAATTTGGGCCCAGTCTCCACGCCTGCCCTCAGCAAGCTGGGGACGAGCTCACAATGAGAAGTCCGGACGCCATTTTGTGTCCTGGGCTGGACGTTCCCTCTGCAGCAGTCAGGGAAACCCTTGCTGCAGGGAAACCTGAGGTTGCTTTTCTCTCTTTATGTTTTGAAGCTGTGTAGGACTGGGCTTGGCTTTTTGCAGGGTGCCACCTGTCGACAAGCTCATTCTGAGGCAATTCAAACCAGGCCTAGTCCCTACAATAAATTCCTGGCAGGGGCCAGGAGTGACAGCAACACATAAAATAAACACCAGAGGAAAAACTCAGCCTCCTGAAACACCCTGTTAAGATGGCAAATTCACAGCCAGTCAAGTTCCATATTAAAAGGATAATTTCCCACATGACGGACGTGCACCTGGAGCTCCCGGCTGGCCCACGGCATGGCATGTGTGTTCGGTATCCGCCCTGGGGGCAGGAGGGGCTCGCTTAGCCACCCAGTGTCTCCAACAGCCTCCCCAGCCTCAGAGCAGCCCCTCCTCAGCTGTCTCCGTTACCCAGGAACCACTTTGATTCTAACAGAATTTTCTCTATTCTTATAGAAGTCTCATCTGGATCCCCAGAGATCACCTTTACTTCCCGCCTTGTGCTTGCTGGGCTTGCTGGGCAGTTGAGGGTAAGTCACAGAAGGCTCTCTGAGCCTCGTCCAACCCCCACCCCACGTGTGCCGAGGGCCTCCGCATACCAAACCCTCCTACAGTGCATCTCATCTAGTTTTCATGTCCAGCCCAGAAGGCACACTTCTGTCCCCATTTTATAGGAGGGAACAAGGCTCTGGGGTGTGAAGCATTCTCTCCAAGGCCCGCGCCACAGGAGGTCGGTGCCAGAGTCTCACTCCTTTGCCCCACACACTCTGACCCGATGCTCTGTTCCTTGAGCCCTTCACTGGCCAGAGCTGCCAACAAACTGCAGGCCAGGCCCAGCTCTGACGCTGACGTGCCTTCCTGCAGGAGGCTTGTGACTGCCGGGAAAGACTGCATGGGCCAACTATTGGAGCCTTGGTGCCCTCTGCTGGAAAAGGCTAAAATACCAGCCTGAGACCGCATGGGTACCGTAATATCTTTTTCAAAAGGGCATTTATATCTTCATTCATCCATCTGTCATTATCCTTTCATGCCCATCCACCTCCTCATCCATCTTCTATCCATCCATCCATCCATCCATCCACCTGTCCATCTGCTGTGGTTCGAATGTGTCCCCCAAAGCTTATGTGTTGGAAACTTGATCCCCAATGTGGAGGTATTGGGAGATGAGAATTTTAAGAAGTGTTTAGGTCACGGGGGCTCTGCCCTCATGAATGGATTAGTGTCATTATCATGGGAGTGAGTTTTTTTTATTGAGGGAGCGGGCTCTTTACAAAAGAAGGAGTTTGGCCCCCTTTTACCCTTCTAGCTCTCCTGCTTACACACGCGTGCGTGCACACACACACACACACACACACACTCTCTCTCTCTCAGTATGTAAGCCTTCCACCATGCTATGACACAGGAAGAGAGCCCTCACCAGATGCTGTCCCCTCAATCTTGAACTTCCCAGATTCTAAAACCATGAGCCAAATAAATCTATGTTCATTATAAATTACCTAGTCTGTGATATTCTGTTATAGCAGCACAAAATGGACTAAGATACCATCTGCCCACCCATCCATCATCCATCCATCTGCCCATCCATCCATCCTTCCATCCATCCATTCACTCATCCATCCACCCATCCATCATCCACCCATCTACCCATCCACCCATTCCAGTTTCACTCAGGTCCTGCAGGCATCATGTTCCTTCACCAGACCTCTCATTGCAGCATCCCTATCCCCACCTTTGCACTAGGCCCTGCATAAGCCTCAGTGATGCAGAGAAGAGAAAAGGAAGGCCCACATCTGTGTGCACTTTTCCTGTTTGCAGAGCACCTTCACATCCATCATATCCTTCGTCCCTGCGACAACCCTATGGAGCCTTTGGATTTCCATTTAATTGATAAAGAACCTGAAGCCCAGACAGACCAAGCAGCCTGATGCAGTAGAAACAGTCTTTGGGGACAGAAAGACTGGTTTCAAATCAGAGCTCTGTCATTTACTAATTCTGTCACCCTGGGCACATTTCTTAAGCTCTCTGAACCTCAGTTCCTCATCTGTATAATGTATACACAATAGATACATGGTCCAGGTAAGTTGCCCAGCTGATGCTATATGGCAGAGAGACAAACCATTCCTGTCTAGCCCTGTCCAAATTATGGATTCATGAGTGAAATAAATGATTGTTGGTGTGCTAAACCTTGAAGTTTGAGGTGGTTTCCCATCATTAGATAACTAGAGCATAGCACCTTACTCTGCTTGTCTCCCCAAGAATTCAAAGAGGTAATGTGCTTCTAGAATGTATGGCACACGCCTTGCACAAGCTGTGTCAGTTGTTCAAGTTACCTTCCCTGAGTCTCTGTTTCCTCATCTGTAAAATGGGGACAATAACAGCAACAGTTTGAAAATGCAGACCTGCATTTTCAACCCCCTGACTCTCTGTCAACCCCCTGATACCGGTCCCTTGTGTTTAGGGTAAAATCTAAACTCCTAAGCCTAGTATTTTAGGCCCTTTCTATTTGATTTCAGCAAACCACTCCAGCCTTATCCCCTGCCAAGTCCCCAGCCACAGGAAACCTGGCACTCACTCTGCTAGCGTTCCCCATGCTCATGCCTCCAGACACTGGCTTATGCTGGTCTCCTCTCTGCCTGGCGAACTGCTGTGGACACTCGAGACAGTCGAATGACACCTCCTGCTTGAAGCCTGCCTTGCCTCTAGCCCAGGCAGTTAGCCCTGCCTTCTGGGCTCTGTGCACACCTTGTACTTTCTTCTATCACAGCAGTTATTGCCACAGGCCTTTCTCTATGGAGGCAGACACCAGGCCGTGACCCCTTTGGGCATGGAAACTATATCTGACCTACAGTGCTGGATGCTCAGGAAAAACTGGTTAAAGGGTAAGTTTGGTGAGATGAGCCCTGGTGAGGACCAGAGCCCTAAAGGCCTTGGGCGTTGGGTGGACAGCAGGACAAATGTCGAGGCGGAGGCCCCAGCCAGAGGCATTGACCCTATCGGGACCACTGTGAAGGCAGCCTTCTGAGGTCTCTGGGTGCACAGTGGGGAGGTGCCAAACCAGGAAGATGGACAGACTCCAGAAATAGGTTATCTTTTGGATTAGTAGAGATTTGAACCCAGAGTTTGAGCCCAGGCCTTCCTGTCAGCTGTGTGTGTTGACACTGACCTTCCTTCCAGGCCAGAAGCCAACATCTGCGTGCACCTCTCACCCTCTGGTCTCTGCCTGTTGCTGTGTTGCTCTTTCCCCTTAGGTGACCTCCTTCCATCTGCTCCTGGGAGAAACCTCCCTTCTTCAAAGCTGGCTGGACAAAATGCAGGCCTGCCCATCAGCTCTGTCAGGGTGAGTGGTTGTGCTGAGGCCTTCCGTTCGCTCGTCCAGATCCACGCTCCACCCTTAGCCGCCCTCTCTGGGCCCCAAGAGCTGACCTGCATGTACAACAGCACTGGGGCCTCTTGTGCCTGGTTCTGGTTGGGTTTGGCCGATGAGAAGCCCTGGCAGCAGATCGGAGGGTGGGAGGATGCGCGGTTGGATTTCTATTTCCCTGAGTCCTCCTGCAAGGACACCGCAGTCTGGTTGTGTCCTTTCACCCAAGTCACTGCTCCTTGGAGACAGCCAACTCTCTTCTGGGCTCCTGAAAACTCCCTCCCCTCAACCCTTTGAGCCTGGGGCAGCAAGAGTTCTGCTATTGTCAGTCCTGAGTTGCTGTGACATTCTTGAGGGTACCCCTACCCCCACTTTTCTCATAGGCCTTTGTGGACAAACCTTCCTAGAATTATCCTGATCTGAGTGTGTCCTTAGTTTCTGCTGGGACCCTGAATGGCCCTAGGAAGCAGATCCTAATTCTGGAGTTGTGTTGGCCTTCCATTGTGCAATACAGGGATAATCGCCTTGCCGGTAAATAGGACTCAAGCAAATTATCATTGAGGGTAGCAAGGGATGAAGTGCAGGTCAGAAGGCCAGACTGTGGGGTGTCCAGTGGCTGTGGCACTTAGCCCCTGTGACAACAATACTGGTTGTAAAGACAGTGGAGGCACCTGGCTTCTTCTCACAATCACATATGTCTGAAATAAGAAATTTAAAATTATGACCATATAATTGAGAACGTGTGAACAGAAGGCTTCCAGGACAGTTTGAAGGAGTCCTACATGCCTTGCAGGTGCAAAGAAAGTGTAACAGGGCCAAAACCAGGACCCAGGCAAAGAGTGCAGAGTTGCAGGACCCCCATCCTCACAATATCTTACACTACAGGAGAGACACATGTATGTGCTTGACACATGTAGAAAGAACAATTCTAGGTGTGCTGGGCAGAAACTCATCCTGAAGCATTATCACGTGGATGCCTTACCTCCTACCCGCTTCCCACCCTGAGCACTTCACAGACTCAGAACCCTTGATGGAGGGGGACTCTGGGCCCTTTGAGGAAGTCGTATGCCACGAGTCTTCCTTCAAGGGAGCCTAGGGCATTTACCAGGGAGCATGTTTTCTGGGCAAAGGAAAGTACCAGACCATCCAGGAGGTTACTAGACACTGGCTCTGATGGCCACTGATCCAGGAAGAACAAAATGCCCCAAGGGCCATTGGTAAAGAGTAAGAAGTTCAGGTGACATTCGCTTCCTGGCCTGTGACCTTCTAATAGAGGATTTGGTGGGATCGTGCACCCGTCCTGTGGTTATTTTCCCAGTTCCAGAAAGAGTGATGAGCGCAGACACACACAGCAACTAGCAGAATTCCCACATGAGTTCCCTGGCCGTGCATTGAGGGTTAGTTATATGGGGGAAAGTGTCAATAGAAGCCTTGAAACTGCTCCCTACCCAGCTTCCCCCTGCCCAAAACAGTGAGTGTAGCAAAAGCAACGTCATATCCCCCAGGGAACTGCAGAAATTAGTGTCCACATCAAAGACCTGAGAGAGGCAGGGACAGTCATTCCTATCACATTCCCATTTAACTTGAGTTTTGCTGGTGCAAAAGCCAGATGGGTCCTGGAGAATAATGATAGATTATCACAAACTTAATTAGTGGATGATGCCAAGTGAAGCTGTCACCCTAGCTATCTTTACTGGATCAAGTCGGCACAGCTCCAGACACCGGGTATGCAGCCATTGGCCTGGAAAATGTTGTCTTTTCTGTTCCTATCACTGAGGAAAATCAGAAGTGGTTTGCAGAACAACAGTACGCCTTTATTTACTGGTTTGTCCCCAGAGCTAGGTTACTTCTCTAGTTCTCTGCCATAATAGAGCTCAAAGGGACCTTGAATCAGCTTGATAACCCACAGAACATCATGCTGGTTCATTATGTTGATGTCATTTTGTTAATTGGACCTGATGTTTAGGACATAGCCAGCATTCTAAATGTCTTAGTGATACATACCCAAGAGAGGGAGATATATTAATACCTTGCAAAAAGTCAGAGAGCTGTCACATTGGTGAAGTTCCAAGGGCCCTGTTGAGATGTCCTTTCTAATGGGAGAGACAAGTTGTGGCACATTGTACCACCCGTCATAGAAAGGAACACACTGCTTGGTGACACATTTGGATGTTGAAGGTGGTATACATCACCTTTGGGAGTGTTGCTCTGACACATTCATCTGGTACCCCATAAAGCTGCCAGTTTTCAGCAGAGCCCAGAGCAAGAAAGGGCTGTGCAGCCCATTCATGCAAGTCACCCTCCCACTGAGCCTTGACTCAGCAGACCCAGGTGTCTGTGGCAGGCAGAGCTGCATGGAGCCTCTTACAAGTTCAACGGGGGAATCACAACACAGATCCCTAGGGTTTTGGAACAAATCATTATCCATTTGAAAGCAGCTTCTGACTTGCTCCTATTCCTGGTAGAGACCAAATGATTTTGAATCCCAAGTGCCTGTTCTACCAGAATCAACAATTGAACTGGGTGTTATCTGATCCCCTGAATCAGAAGATTGGCCGTGTACTTCTGTTCCTTAATGAAACTGAAGTGGCAAATACGAGACCAGGCAGGTGGGTCAGGCTGCCACGGTACCTACCCCTATTTTTTTGCCACTTATCCCTCAACTCATACATGATCTCATGGGGAGTTTCTTATCACCAGTTAGTAGAGGAGGAAAAAGTGTGGATCTGGTTCATGGATGGATGCTATGGTATGGTGGCACCAGCCAGGAATGGATGGCAGCTGCATTACCCCTCCAGTCCCGGCTGGTCCTGACATTCAGGCGGTGAAGTATTCCTGAAACAGGATTGCAGGGGGTACATCTGGTTGTCCATTTTGGGCTGGAGGAGAGACAGCCTGTGGTTCTTATTTACTTTGACTCATGGCAGTTGATAATGGGTTGTCTGGCCGGCCAGAGTCTTGCTATAAACAACATTAGAAACTTGTGTCAATGAAGTATGTAAATGGGCTTCCAGAATAGTCACAGGGTGTGAAGATAAATGTCTCCACATGAATGGCCTTCCAGAGTACATCTATGACTGAGCTCTTTACACCTAGATGGACAAGGTGGCCGGTGACTGTCAGTCAGCTCTTTCCCTCAGCACCCCAGGGCTTGCCCAGTGGGCCAGAGAGGCCACGGAGCCAGCACAGAGGCTCTGCTGGGCTCAATTTCATGGACTTCCACTCACTGAGGCTCACCTGACTGCTGCCACAGCTGAGTGTCCAACCCGACAGCAGCGGAGGCCACTGCTGAGCCCCCAAGAAAGCAGTGGTACCATTTTGTGGGTATAGAGGAGGCAACACATTTTTCCTGCTCACAGAGATGGAAATGGATTTGCTTTTCTTGCCCTCAATGTTCTTGTCAGAACCACTGTTTGCAGTCTTAGACAAGTGCGCTATGTGTTACTATGGCGTCCTATATAACATGGCCACTGACCAGGGAGCATTTTACGCCAAAGGAACTGAAGCAGTGGGCTCACTGATTTTGCCTCATCTCCCATCACCCAGAAGCATCTGGCTTGACAGAAGTGTGGAAGGTTCTATTACAAAATGGCTACAGACTGAGCTGTGAGTACAGGATGTAGTAGGTGGCCAGTCAGAATGCGTAGTCTGGGAACCAAGCATAAAGGTAGGCGTGGCCTTGCTCACTGTCGCCCCACAAATTCACTAGAAGAGTGTTTACTACCTGTGCCTGGGATCTCAGATTCAGTGGTTTGGAGCACCTAGTTCCCAGGGGAGGCGCAGTTCCCCCAGAGAATGTGGTAATTCTTCCAATGAATTGGAAGCTGAAACTATCCCATAGCCACTGGGGCTCCTCAGGACCCTGAACCAATAGGCAGAGAAGAAAATCACTATATAAGTCCTAAGTGATGGATCCCTATTATCCCAGGGAGATTTGGTTGTTGCCTCACTATGGGGACAGGGAGAACCGTGACCAGAACCCGGCATGTTAACTGGAGAACCCCTTAGTATTCTCTTGCCCAACGGTCCTGGTCAGCGGTAAATGGGGAAATGCAATAAAGAGCAGACACTGAGGACTCAGATCATTCAGGAAGGAAGGTGTGGATCATCTCACCAGGTAGAGAAGTCTATCCACCTGAGGTGCTGCAAGAGGACAGGGGTACATAGGATGAATAGTGGGCAAAGCCAGCTCTGATTGCCAGCTGAGATTACCCATCAGCCATGGAGATGGGGCCTGCAGCAGCCATGTGTTATAGTAATTGTTTCTTTCATACCCACTTGAAGCGCTGAATGCTGAGGAGGATACGGTGAAATGTATACGCCTACATTGTTAATTAGTATTAGCGTTACTTTTTTAATTATGAAAGTTTTCAAGTATGCACAAAAGTAGAAATAACAGTATAATGAACCCAAGTACTTCCAATCTAAATTCAAAAATTTAGATTTTTTTCCCATATTTTATTTATCACTCCCTTTTTTGTATAATAATTTCAAAATAAGCCCCAGATATTATGTCATTCACTCCTACCTACACACCTCACTGTGCATGTTTTTAAAAAATGGCCATAACCACATTGCCCTTCTCATACCTGACACATTTAAGCATAACATTGTATCAGCTAATGCCCAGTCCGTATTATTTGAATGTCTCCAATTATCTAAAGACTATCTTGACATTAGTACATTTTTGGGGACTTGTAATATGAAGCAATATAGCACAAGAACCTTAAAAATGTTCATTCCTTTGGACCTAATTTGGCTATTGCTGAGGGTTTATCATAAGGGAAAAATTCAAAAGATGACAAAAGTGTGATATACTTTAAAGAATTATTCATAACAGTGAGAAGTTGCAAACTGCAAACAATTCAGGTATTTAGTGCATCAGTCAGGGTATGCCTGGCAAACAGAGCCCTCGTCAGTAATCCAATAGTGGGCAATTAGAGTGAGGAAGTGATTACGAAGGTGTGGGATATGTAGCAGTTCAGAGATCGGCAACAGCAGGAAGCCTCTACCACCACCCGTAGGCTGGAGGGACAAAAGAAGGCAGGCGGTACCAGAACCTGGAAACCGGGGCTACACTGGGAGGGATGTCTGAAGAGATCAGAACCAGAGAGGGGACACAGCCGTCACTGAGATACTTTCTAAGCAGAGAAGAGGAGAAATTTCCTGGCTTCTCCCTTTCTCCTGTCCTCCAATCTCCTGCTCGTGTTGCCTATTGGCTGAATCCAGCCAGAAGTGGGGGATGCTGGGAAGTGAAGTTTTCAGGATCAGCCTCCTGCGGTACAGAGGTGCTTCCCGCCCTCTGGGAGCTCACTCTGTCTGGGAGGCCAGAGAATGGATCTGAGAGCAAATAGATACATGCCTTGCACATCAGCAGGGGCCCTAAAATGCTTCCAAAACTAGATAAGGGCTAAATAAAAATACTGAACCAAAGGTAATTATCGTCAACTCTCTGTATCTGCAACCTCCACATCTGAGGATTCAACCAACTTTGGATTGAAAATATTCAAAAAAAAAAATCTGAACATGTGCAGATCTTTTATCTTGTCATTATTCCTTAAACAATACAGCATAAAAACTATTTAGATAACATTTACATTGTATTAGGTATTATAAATAATCCAGAAATAATTTAAAGTATACAGGAGGATGTGCGTAAGTTATATGCAAACGCTATACCATTTTATATCAGGGACTTGAGCATCCGTGGATTTGGGTACCTGTGTGGGACCCTGGAACCAATCTCCCCTGGATACCCAGGGACACCTGTACTGACTTATGACAGACACATCCATGCAATGTGTTCCTTGGCCATTTAAATGACAATTACAAAGATTGCGTAGCAACATAGAAAAACCTATACTGAATTATAACATGGCATCATTACTCTACTTTTCCTTTTTCTATAGTACCTATCACTTTCTAACACTCAAAATAAGTCTACTTACTGCTCATGTTTATTTGTTGACTTGCACACTCCTTCTTACCCCTGCTAGGAAGTAAGCTCTGTGGGAGGCAAAAATCTCTGGTATTTTGTTTGTTGATGCAGCTCAAGTGTCTAGAACAGTGCCTGAAGCATGGAGGGGAGCAGGAGGGAGATGACAGGAATTGGGGTGGGAGATGGAGGCTGGAGGGGAAGTGGGGAGGTGGCTCTGGCTCACCCCTTCACCTAGGAGAGAGCAAGTGGAGGAGGGAGGGTTGAATGTCCACTGGGCCGAGATCTCCATCTCCACATAAGCGTCTGCTCCAAAAGGGAAGACAGAAAACCTCCATTCTAATTCTTGAGGACTCACTGTGGTGTGATGAGCAGAAGCCCGGACCTACAGTCAGCCCTGCCACTGTCTAGCTCTCTGCCCTTGGTCAAATTATCTAACCGCTCTGGACCATATTTCTTTATCTATAAAGTGAGAATGATAATAATACCTGTCTTGGTGGTTGCATAAATAGCACCCAGCACAGGGATTGGCACGTAGTGGGTGCTCAATAATGCTGGTTTCTTTAGTGTTTTCCTCTCCTTCCTTCCTCCCAGGAGCCTCAGCCAGGCCTGGCGCTGTCCGCAGTGCTGAAGACATCCTCTCCCTTCTTCCCTCCTCTATCCGCCCCTGTCTCCCTCATTCTTCCTTTCCACATGCTGCTCCCCAGAGCACTAGGGTCTGAACAGATCTAATTTTCCAAGTGGCTTGTTTGGGCCCCTGAGGGAGACAGGGAGGGAATGAGCATGCATGAGGCACTCCCCAGGCAGGAGTCAGGAAGCAGGAGTGGCGATGGTGCAGGCTGTGGGGGGAATGGGACTGTCTCCCCCAGGCCAGAGCCTGCTCTGAGAGCCTGACACCTCGGTACAAGAATCTTGGATCCACGAAGAGGTGGCGAGTGACTTGGATGATGCAGCATGGCAGGTGGGTCTGGGGAGCTTGCTCCAAAGGAAGGCAAGAGGAACCAGGCTGGGTTCAGGAAGGCGACCCTTGGCTTCAGGGGCCAGAGGGGCCCTGACTCAGAGGAACCCCCCTCATCCCTCCCTGGGCTCCTATTTTGGTCGTTCACCTTCCTGACTTTTGTTATTCATGTATTAATTCAGCTAAAGTCATTTTAACTTTTGGGGTTATGGTCCTGTGGAGTTGACTAACTGCATGAGCTTGCCTCCATGAGCCAAGCAAGCTGTGGCTAATCCTTGTCCCCCATCTCCCTGAGTCTAAAAATATGAATGGTTCCCTCTAGGAGGGTCGCACTGTGCTGCCTAGAGGTGGAGGCACTGGAAGCTCATGTGCTCTTGATGGAAGGGTTGGAAGAGGGGACCTGTCTTATGATTTTTACTGACACATAGAACATCAGAGCTGAAGGATCTTTGGAGATCTAAACATCTAAACCAAGATGTCTCTGTACAGCTGGGGCATTGGAAGGGGTATGGACTTGGTCCCACAAATCCGTGGCAGAGGTGGGGCTAAAAGCTGGCTCCTGCCTTGGCTCAAGGGTGGTCTGCTAAGGGCGCAAGTACTGTGTGTGTGAGCCCCTACAGGCCATCAGCTGTAGAATTCTTGGAGCACTTATCAGGGCCAGCAGGGCCTCCAGCCAGGGGAGCCTGCTGCTGCTTTGTGGGACCAAGGGAAGCCACGTGCCTCTCTGTGCCTCTGTGACCCCATCTGTACACAGAGGAACTGGTTTAGACGTTTCTATCTCCAAAGAGCCTTCAGCTCTGATGTTCCAGGTGTCAATAAAAAGGGTGATTTTTTTCCTTTGGCTAGGAGGCAGGTAGCCAAGCTCCAGTCCCAGTTCAGCCCTAACTTGGTGAGACCTTGGACAAGTTGCTGTCCTATTGAGAGTCACAACTTCCTTCTCTGAAAAAAAAAAAAAGGCAAAAAGTCTCTTCTCAGAGCCTCTGGGAGGACCAGGCAAAGAAGTGGATTACAGGTGCTTTGGAAAGTACAAACTGAGGGGAGAGGTGCTGCGTTATCATCAGCAGGGCATGGTTATGTTCCCAACTGAAAATGATCAGCTCTCTTTGAGTCCAGAACCTGCCCAGCTGCTCTGAGGGATTCATCTGGAGGGGCGGATGGAACTCATCCCAGCTGCCAGGAGACCACTTTGAGCATCACAGAGAGGAGAGGTCCAGAGGCTGGCAGAAGAGCTTTGAGCTGGGAGAACTATAGTCCTGCAGGCCAGCCAGGGCCAGGGATGGCCAGCCCTGTACCCTAGCTGCTTGGCAGATGGGGGACTGAGGCCTAGAGTGGGGCAGGGGCAAGACAGGGACTAGAGTCCAGGCCTCCCACCTCCCTGTTCAGCTCTCTTTACACAACAATACACCTGCCTCCCCTCAAGGATCTACAGGTGGTGACGATGATGCTAATGAGAACAATGCCATTTAGTAAATACCTACCTACTCAATCCCACTGTGGGGACTCTACGCATTTTAATTTTCACAGCTCTAGCAGGTAGTTATTCTCATCTCCATTTTACAGATGAGGAAACTGAGGCTCAGAAGTTAAGCATCTTGCCCAAGGTTAGGGGCTAGTGAGTGATAAAATAGGGTGGATTCTTCTCTGTGGTTCCAAGGCCCTCCTATTCCCCTACACAAAACATAATTTGTTAAGGAGCTACTCTACACAGACCGGTGCTGCTGGCATATGGGGGTCACATCTTACCCTCCTGACCTACGTGTCCTAGTGCAGGATTCCTCCTCTGGGAAGCCCCCGTGAGCCCCTCCTCAGCCCACAGGGCCCCTGCCGCCCTGGTCCTTCTGCCTACGCTCACACTTGCGGGCAGCTCTGCCCTTGTCTGGGACCTGCCTCTACTAGTCTGGCAGTTCCTTAAGGTGAGATTGGATCTTTTCCTTCCTGGGGCAGCCACGGTGGTAGACCACTGTCTGCATAAATGGTGTGGGGACAAGGCTGGCTGAGCCCGAGGGCAGAGAATGGCAGCACAGGGAGGCAGCAGAGGCCAAGCAGGAGTCCCAGGGTGTCAAGAGGGGCGTGAGGATGGGATGAGGTGGGGAATGCGCAGTCCAGATGTGCTGGGCGGGAGGTCATGTGTGGGGTGGGGACAAGCTGAACTAACTTAAGTCAAACCCTATCTTTCTACTAACTCCATGTCCGCCTCCCTTAGTCTCCTCATCTGTACAATGGGCATGGAAAGATGGCTTTGTCTGAACAGCTCTGTGAGGGAGATCAGAAAGGGGACATGCACATGCACTGTAAACCCTCCAGTCAGAGCTCCCCATGAGTGGGTGACACCCGATGCCTGGTGTGTGCGTCAGCCACCAGGGCCTGTTGAGTCCAGTAGAGCCAAGCACTGTGGGTGGCGCTGGACTTGGAGGGGCAGAGGCAGGGGAGGCTCAGCGGGCACCAGGACAGCTGGGCCCGACTTGGGGACAAGTAAAGGAAAAAATCACAGTACTAGGTTCAAAGAGGTAAGATTATTGAACACCCAAGTACCAGGGACTGTGCTAAATTCTTCACATGATGTCACTTGATCATCACAGTAACTCCATAAAGTAAGTTGTATTGTCCACATTTTACAGAGCAGGAAAACGAGGCTCAGAAAGTGTCAGACGTTGGTCCAGGGTCACATGGACAGAAACAGGGAGCCAGCTCTGTCTCCATAGCCCGTGCACCAGAGATTAAACTCGGGCCCAGGACTTGGCTGGGCCTCACGAGGCTGTGAGCCAGTCCTAGGAGGATGTTAGGCCCCCAGAGCTGGGGGGCCTTTAGAGATCATGGGTCCAAGTCCCTCATCTTACCAGTGAGGAGACAGGTTCTGGGAGGGTTGTCTGCCTCACAATCACACAGGAAGTGCTGGCAGAAAATGCTAGAAAGCAAACCATGTCCCTATCCCCCCTTTCTCAGGGCTGCAGGAGTCTTATACCCTGAAGGTTGGGACTGGATGCTGCCGTACAGGAAGACCTACCTGCCCTGCCAGGGCCCGTGGGGGTCCACTCAGTCATCCAAGGACAGCCCCTTCCCTGCCACTGCTCTCTGTGGTGCTTTGGGGTGCGCTCCTGTGGGCTGACTTTGTTCCCCACCTGGCCTGGGCTTCAGGGACCTTCACCCTAGGGGTGCTGGGTCCCTGGGACTGTGATGCCATATTTGCCCGGGCCCTCCCCGGTGTGGCTGCCCAGCTGGCTGTGGACCGAGCCAACCGGGACTCCTCACTGCTGCTGGGCTCACGGCTGGCTTCCGTGGTCCTCCCCACAGGCTGTGACACCCCTCATGCCCTGGCCACATTCCTGGCCCACAAGAACACCGTAGCTGCTTTTGTGGGCCCTGTCAATCCTGGCTACTGTGCAGCGGCAGCCCTGCTGGCCCAAAGCTGGGGCAAGACCCTCTTCTCCTGGGCGTGTGGAGTTCCGGAGGGAGGAGGTGAATTGGCAGCCACCTTGCCTTCTGCTGCCCACGTGCTGCTGTCCATCATGAGACATTTCGGCTGGGCTCGCTCGGCCATTGTGTCCTCCCACCAGGACACCTGGGTGGCCACAGCCCAGCAGCTGGCCACAACTTTCAGGACACACGGGCTGCCTGTGGGGCTGGTAACCTCTTTGGGACCTGGGGAGCAGGGGGCCATGGAGGTCCTGAAGCAGCTCTGCACCGTGGATGGCCTGAAAAGTAAGTATACGTGGGTGTCTTCCTCCTGTGGACAGCCTGGAGTGCGCGTGGCCACGGTGGGAGCTCCTTTCACATCAGACACTGGGCTGAGCACTTGACAATGGCCCTGCCTTTAACCTCACAGCGGTCCCGTGAGCTAGACCTGCTGAAGTCTCCATTTCTCAGCTTAGAGAAGAAGGCAAGTAATCAGCCCAAGTCACATCTCACCAGCTGTGATTCAAGTGTCGGTTGTAGAGTAGAAGCAAAGGGCATTCTTGGTTGTTGCCTGGGAAAATAAAGGGAATGAGGGTGTAGCCGTACTTGAACCCATGAAGGGAGTTAGAGCCATTCTTAGTTTCGTGGAGTTAGAGTCATGACCTTCATGGATTTGTTGATTGATCGATTGCTTCCTGTGTTTATCAAGCCCTCTCATGCTGGGTGCTGGGTTGGCATAGTGACCATTGAAGACACAGTGGCTGGTCTCCAGAGGATAACTGTGTGAGGGGGAGACAGGTGTGTAAGCAGGCGGCTATGACAGAAAGGCTGGGCCTCCCCAGGGAGCAGAGGCCTGCAGAGGCAGAGGAGGCATGGGCTGGGCGCTGGGGGATCTGAGGAGGCTTCTTGGAGGAGTGACACTGACCAGCCCTTAAGGAAGTAGTTAGCCAGGGAAAGGACTGGAGGTGGGGTGGGGGAGAGGTGACGCCTGGAGGGCAGAAAGCGTCTTGGAGTTAATCTAGATGTTTTCAACATCATCTGGGTTGTGGGTTGTGGCCCATCTAGGTCAAGAAATCAATTTGGCAACTCAAGACTAGCATTATAAAGAAAGAATGAGATGGAATAGAAAAAGAGAAAGAAGAATAGAATTGAGTAAAATCAAGTCAAACAGAATGGAATAAAAGGAGTACGCATGAGAGTGCTTTGCAGACAGCAAGGATAAGTATGGTTCTGTGAAACTTCCTCTCAGTGTCCTCCAGCTTTGCATGCTCGGTTTGTGAGTATTACAGGGTGCAATGTGTTTCTTACTATGGCGCGGGGTGCCTGGCGTTGTTGGCTGGGCTCTGGGGATATGGGGAGGAACTGGCTGGGTCTCAGCCGTGAGGGTACCATGTCTGCCGGGGAGACAGGTGTGTGTGCAGGAAACGGAGGAGCCCAGAACCTGGGGGAGCCGATCTGCTTGGGGGTGGGAAGGACTTCACAGAGGAGGTGACACGAGGGCAGGGCCTGACAGTAAGAAGCCGATGGCAGCACGGAGCCCGAGGGGGAAAGGCACTGCAGGCTGCAGAGGAGTGGCGCTAACCTGCTAGCGGGACTAGGGGCACGGGGAGCAATTCAGTTCTGCGTGGCTGGAGCGTGGCAGCAGCCTGGGGCCATCAGACTCCTCTACCCCTCCTGCAGGGGACTGCGTTCCAGCCCAGGGGCTGGCAGGCGGGAGCCAGGAGGCAGAGTGGCGAGGGGCATATTCTCTGGAGTCCCACTGCTGCCCCCCTGCCCCCGCTGTGTGACCTTTCTGTGCTATAGGTGCTTCAGCAATGACATGAGGCTAATCAAACCCCCACGCGGTAGGGCTGTGAGGGTGGGACGACTACTGCGGGTAAGGCTTAGAACAGCGCTGCGCACACGAGCAGAAACGCGGGCTCTCCCGCTGGGCGCCTTCTTCTCCGGTTGTGCGGATCAGCTCCCCCTGGTGGCCAAACGTAGAACAGCGCTTCCAGCTCCGGAGAGAGAGGGGCGTTTTGCTGAGAAGCCCGCCCAGCAGCGCAGATGGGACACACAAAGGCCTTGCTTCTGTTTCCACCCAGTCTTGGTGGGTCTGCTTCTGAGGCCCTCCCCAATATCCAGGGCATGGGGGGGAGAGGTCCGTGGCTCATGGCCCACACAGCACAGCCTCCCAGGAGGGACTCAGCCTAGGCTGGGGTTCTAGGTGCCAAACTCCATGTGATGAGGGGTCCTCAGACTCCAGCAAGGAGATCCCCAGGCTTCCTGGGTGGATCCATTTTCTGGGGTTTTCTGGAGAAAGGGATCGCAGTAGGAACCTGGGCCACATCCAAAACAAGTGGTGACCCTTTACTGGCTGCGATTGCAGCCCTGGCCAGGGACCCAAGAAGAGAAGAGGGAAAAGATGAGAGGATGTCCAGTGTGGCTTGGACATTGGCTCCCGTGTGTCCTGGGATTCCACCCAGGGCCACTGTTAAGATTACAAGCTGATGATGATAAGCAAAATGTGTTCTACCATGCAGTGGAATATTATGCAGCCAAGAAAAGGAATGAAGTACTGACACATGCTACCCTAAGGGTGAACCTGGAAAGCATTACTCCAAGAAGCCAGACACAAAGGACCACATACTGTATATTCATTTGTAAGAAGTGTCCAGGGTAGGAAAATCCATAGAGACAAGAAGTAGATTAGTGTTTGACTGGGGTTCAGGGGAGACAGAAGTGGGGAGTGACTTCTAATGGTACAGGATTTCTTTCTGGGATGATGAAAATATTCTAGAATTAAATGGTGATGAAGGCTGTACAGCTTTGTGAATATACTAAAACTACTGGATTGTACACTTTTTAAAAGAATGGATTTTATGATATGTAGATTATCTCATTTAAAACAAATCTTTAAAAAAGAAAAAAAAAAAAGGATGACAAACCAGGGGCCAGCCTGCCTGGGTTCAAATCCCAGCTCTCCCACCACGGTGGTTATGCATCCTGGGGCAGCCAAACCTCTCAGGGCATCAGTTGCCTCATCTGGAAGAGCAGAGTTGATGACGAACGTGCTGCTCAACACTGCTGTAATCCTGAGTGACTAAGTGTTTGGGAAAGCGCTTTAGGACATCGTGTAGAAAGCTGTCGGTGTGTATTAGCAATTGTCAGGGCCAGTGAGGTGGGTAGGGTGGGAAGTTGGTCGAAGTTATTGGGTGGGCAGGCTAGGAGGTCCATATTATTAATAATACAAATCTATCCTCTGTTAAAGGGATATTTTTCACCAGATGGAACCCACACTTGGTGACCTTGGCCATTTTTGTTATGGGGGGGGGCACAGGGAGCAGATTAAGGGGAAATTCCACCTTTGCCCAGACCGATGTCTAAGAGTTCCGAGCTCTCCAGGGCCTTGGAATTCTGGGCTTCGGGGAAGGCCACCAGGAACTAGGCCCATGAAGGTGACCCTGCTATCTCTGCCCCCAGTTGTGGTACTGTGCATGCACTCGGCGCTGCTGGGGGGCTCGGAGCAGACCGCCCTGCTGAGCCGTGCTTGGGCCGAGGGCCTGGCAGATGGAAGAGTGGTCTTCCTGCCCTACGACACCCTGCTCTTCGCCCTGCCCTACCGCAACCGCTCCTACCCAGCCCTGGGTGCCGGCGGGCCCCTGCAGGAGGCCTATGACGCCGTGCTCACCGTCAGTCTGGAGTCCAGCCCTGCAGATGAGCCCTTTGCTGCTGCCAGGGTGGGTGGAGAGGCGGCTGCCCACGTGGAGCCAGAGCAGGTAGGTCGGTGCAGACCACCACACTTCCCGAGCGTGGGACATGGGCGGGTGTGCATGCGTTTCTCACCCGCACCAGGCCTTCCTGCCCTGGCCAGTGACCCATCTGGCTACCCAATTCCACCTTCACTGTGGGCACATGGCCTGCCTCTTTTTGACGAAGTGGCTCTCTGCCTAGTCCCTGGGTATAGTCAGTCTCTCTCTCTGTCTCCCACATGTGTGTGTACTGTATATGTTATATGTATATAGTAGTCCCCCTTATCTACAGGGGATATAGTCCAAGACCCCCATTGGATGCCTGAAACTGCTGATAATACTGAACACTTACAAGTACTGCTTTTTCTATACATATGTACCTATGATAAGGTTTAACTTATAAATTAGACACAGTAAGAGATTAACAACAATGACTAATAAGAAAATAGAACAATTGTAACAATATACTGTAAGAAACGTTGTGTGAATGTGCTTGCTCTCTCTCTCCCTCAAAATATATTAATATTTTCAGAGCGCAACTGGCCGTGAAAGTGAAATTGCAGAGTAGGGGACACTACCGTGTGTCTGTGTCTCTCCATCTCTCTTCTTCCTTGTGTCACTCACCCTTCTGACCTGCCTTGTCAGTTTTCCTCGTGTCTCTCTCGCTTCTGTTTCTCTAGCTCCAGCTCCTTCAATCCCTGCCATCCTCATTTCTGGCCCAGCCTCTTCCTCCCCTGCTCTGCCTCTGCCTAGCAAATGATGGAGTTCAGCAGGAGAAGGCGTTGGGAGTGTGGGAGGGCGGGGCAGAGGGCAGAGTCCCTGAGGTCACAGCTGGGATCCGGACAGTGCTGGTGCTGGGGGACGTGGCTGCTGGCCTGGTCTAGCCTCGCAGGACTCAGCGGAACTCGAGTCTCCCCTGGGAGTTCTGCTGCTTGGTGATAAGAAGACAGTAGTGTCTGGAAGTGGTGACAGGGATGCAGATGCTGAGGGAGGGTCATTTGATCAGTCATTCCTCTGGCAGATGTGGACTGAGTCCCTCTCATGTGCCACCACGCCTGGTGTCAGGGATATGGTGATGAACTAGACAGACCTGGCCTTCAGGAAGCTTCCATTCTGTTAGGGAAAGGCAGACAATAGCCAGGTAACCAGATGACTAAAGTCACATAGTGATCATGCTGCCGAGAAAACAGAACAGGATAAAGCAATAGAGAGAGGCCAGGATGGAGTGACGGGCAACAAGAGGGGCGGGGAGCCCACTCTGAGGAGGTGGCTCTTGAGCTGGGCTCCGAGTGATGAGGAGGCAGCCCCCTGAGGATCTGGGTGAAGAGCAGCCAGGCAGGGGAAGCAGCAAGTGCAAAGGCCCTGGGGCAGAGGGAGCTTCAATTGCTGGAGAAACAGGCAGTGAGTGGCTGGACTGTCACGGGTGATGGGAAGAAGGACGGAGATGGGCTTGGGGCCTGAGCATGTGAGGCACTATAGGCCAGGAGAAGAAGTCTACACTTACAGAAAGTAAAATAGAAAACCGCCGGTGGGTTTTAAGTAAGAAATGATTTGATTTATGCATTTAAAAAAAATCACATTTGTTGCCTTACTAGGAATGGCCTAAGGAGGGCCAGTGGGAACCAGGAGGCCCTTGGGAGGCCCCCATGTGGCCCCAGATGAGCAGTGAGGGGCTCAGACCCAACTGGCAGGAGTAGAGGTGGTGGGAGGTCAGTTGAATTGGAGATAAATTCTGAAATAAAGCCTCAAAGACTTGACGATGAACTGGAAGAGAGAAAGGAGTCAGGTCAAGTCCTGGCTTTCAGCTTGAGGAACTGAATAGGAGTAGTTCCACTTCCTAAAATCAGGGGAAATGGGGCAGGAGAGGGGTTTGGTGTGGCAGAAACAAGCTGAATCTGCTAGAATCAGGAGCTCTGCTTTGGACATACTAGGTTTGAGATGCCTGCAAGACATTGGAGCTGGTCTTGGCCCCTATGGTAGTGGCTGTGGGGACTGTGAGCCTGCTGAGTGGGGACTGAGGTGATGGTGGGAGGGCCAGGGCTCAGAGATGCCTGGGGGCTTGTGCCACAGGGTTACGGGGCTGGGGGACCTTCTCTTCCACAGGTGTCCCCACTCTTCGGAACCATCTATGACGCTGTTGTCCTGTTGGCCCATGCCCTGAACCGCTCTGAGAGCCATGGGGCAGGGCTCTCGGGGGCTCACTTAGGAGATCACACGGGGGCTCTGGATGTGGCCGGCTTTAGCCAGAGGATCCGGACAGACAAGAAAGGCAGGAGGCTGGCCCGGTACATCATCCTGGACACAGATGGCCAAGGAAGCCAGCTGGTCCCCACCCATACGCTGGACACAGGCACGTGGCGAGTGCAGCCTCTGGGTAGGGCCATACACTTTCCAGGAGGAGCCCCTCCGGCCCATGACTCCAGCTGCTGGTTTGACCCCGATACACTGTGCATGAGAGGTAATTCATCATCCATCTATGCATCTATCTATGCATCCATCTTCCATCCTTCCACCCATCTATCCTTCCACCCATCTATCCATGCATCCATCTATCAATCCACCCATCATCCACCCATCCATCCATCCATCAATCCATCTATTCATGCATCCACGCATCCTTCTTCCATCCATCCATCACTCCACCCATCATCCACCCATCATCCATCCATCTATCCATGGATCCATGCATCCATCATCAATCTGTCTGTCCAAGGGGCAGGTGCAAAGAAGGGACTTGACACTTCATTGAGAAGACTGAGCCAACAGTTGTGCAGCACCAGGGAACACTGGCAAGATCCCCTTGCTCCCGCCCAGTTGAGCAGGGCTAAAGCACTTCCAGAGCACTCTCTCATCTCTCAGCTCTCCTAAACTGCACCATGGCTTTATGACTAGGCTGTTATCTTCCGTGGGCACCAGTGCAGAACTAAAGCTCAGAAAGGTTTGGTGACTTGCCCAAGGTCACACAGGGAGGCGGTGGCTGGAATCGTGCTGAGCCTGAGTCAGTAGACTCCAAGTGCAGGATTCCTTTCCTCATGATGCTGGGGAGTGTGGGACATGGAGGCAGACGCCTTCTGATTCCTGTCATTCATCCTCCAGAGTATCACCCTGATGAAATTACACCGATGCACATGCATAGATATGCAGAGATGTGCACACACATATGTATATAAACAAATGCACCTGTACTCCCCGATGCACACCTAGTGACAGTTACTGCCGTTGGTGGGTAAACTCAGATTTGGCCGGGCTTGCTGATGTCTCTGCCCTGCCTCAAGCCTCCCCATCCTCCTCCTGACCGAGGCTCTGCCCCATCTCCCAAGACTGCTCTATGGACATAGCCCGCTCCTTGCGTTTCCCTAAACACACACCGCTTTCAGGCCTCCCTTGACTTGAGCATTTTCCTCTCCCTGACCCTCCACCCCTACCCCAGCTTTGCCTGGCTAACTCCTACTTGTCCTTTAAGGCCTGGGGCACTGTGCTCAGCCCTAGGCATATGGGAGCATGAAGCAGCATCCCTGCCTCATGGGGCTGGTGCTCATGAAGACCAGATCCAGGCTCTGCTCTCCAGGTGCATTACTCTGGTGGCAGATGCAGGACAGCCAGAGGCACCAGCACACAGTGCAGTCAGAGCCATGCCAGGGCAGCTGGGGGCTGACGGAGCCCAGAGGAGATCTTTACAGCCGCTCCTCCTGCAGTCCTGGCTCACAGACTTCACCTTAATGAACTCATTCATTAAGTCAATCAGCAAACATTTACAGAGCATCCACCATGTGCTGAGCTCGGTGCTGAGAATTGAGGGGATGGTAGATGAGATTCGTGGTCACTGCCAGGATGCGTGATGGAGGGAGACAGAATGGTAAAGGCAGGTGGCAGGGACCTAAGAGGGGGCACCCAGGAGTGGCAGGACCCTGAGCAGTAGCACCAGCCTTGGAGTTTGTCTTCTCCACCACCCCACTGCGGGCACCCATCCTCTCTCAATGGCCAGGGCAGCAATGTCCCCAAGGCCTCCCTGCGTCTGCCCTCGCCCTGGTCCTTTGAAGACATGATCAGATCTGCCGCTGCCCTGCTCGCATCTGCAGAGGCTCCCACCTCGCTCAGAGGAGAGCCAGAGTCCTCACAGCGGACTTCTTGGGGCACTGTCCCCTGTCACCTGCCTGCCTGAATGCTGCCCACTTGCTCTGCCCCGCCACCCTGGCCTCTTTGCTGTTCCCGGAACGCAGAGGGCACACTCCTGCTTTGAAGCCTCTGCACTTGCCCCTCTCAGGCCTGGAGCTTTTCCACACCTGCCGTACGGCTTGTCCCCTGTCCTCCTCCAGGTCCCGACTCCAGTCTTCCTTCCTACCAGCCCTGGGTGAGAGGCAGGATACACAGTGGGTAGGAGCCCAGGTGCCGCAGCCAAACTGCCAGGGTTTGAACCCAGGCCCTGCCACTCACGGTCACTTAACCTCTGTTTCCTCATCTGCAAAATCACGGTCATGACCACAGCTACCTCCAGAATTTACTGTCAGGAATAACTGCACGGAAACACATAACATCCCTAGCACAGGTGCCTAGAATAGTGCCAGGTGCAACTGTAAAGTAAGTACCACATGGTACTTGCTGCTATTGTTATAATCTGGACTCCATTCAGACTGGGGAACCGCAGGAAGGGCAGGTGGAACAGTGCTTGTGCTCTAACAGAAGGAAGCGGGGGAGGCAAGGACGGAAGAAGACATGTGGCGGCGGAGGTCAATGTTCTCTCTCCAGACTGGGGCTGGGCATTTTTCCCACCTCACCAGCCCATGCTGGTGCTGGGGTTGCCCAAGCAAGGGAGCCCTCCCTACTTCACCTGGTGGTCCTAAACAGCCTATCCTGACACAAGGGCTAGAGACTTAGATTCAGTGTAAGGACTCTTCTAACAGTCAGAGCCATCCCACAATGAAACTGGCTACCAAAACAGGTAGTGAGTGGCCCATTGCAGGAGGCATGCAAGAAGTAAGATGACAAATGACAGGGATGCATTTCATAGTTTTTTATCCAGCGCCTGCCCTGTCCAGGCCTGTGTTAGGTGCCTGTGTCAGGCTTGCCGAGAGGAGTAAGGCAGAGGCTGTGCTGTCCAGCTGCTCTTGGTCTAGTGGGCAGGAGCCTGACCCATGGGCAGACAAAAGGCCTTAGTGCAATTAGGACCGTGATGGGGTCTGAGCACGGCCTGTGAGCTGTGGGGCAGCCCAAGGTGAGAACACAGACAGCAGCACTGGGAATCACCGTCTGTATATGACAATCTGCCCACGGGCAGGACTTTCCCAGCCAGGAGCCACTCTGAGCCTTGCCCCTGGGGAGGAGGCTGGTGGGGGTGGTGTGCCCATTTCCAGGGAGGAACTGAGGGAGTGAGTGACTGCGGGAGCATGGTGACGGGGACTGTCCTCACTGTGCGGTGTTAACTGTAGTGACTCTCGTCTGTCCCCGCTTCCCCCGCAGGTGCACGGCCCCTGGGCAGCCTGCCCGCTCTGGCGCTGGCCTGCCTCCTGGTGCTGGCCAGCGGGGCCCTCGCTTGGCTCATCAGGTGAGACTCTGTACCAGGTGAGGACCTGGCTCTGCCTCTCCACGCTGCCCCCATGGGGCCTCCCTCCTGTGGGTACAGCCAGGCAATCGGCTTTCCCAGCCTGCCTCCCCTGGGTCCTCAGGGCCCCTCAGCGACCCTGCCCACCCTAGAGCCCCGGCCAGGACTTGTCAAGGCCCCAGAGGCCTCCTGGGAAGGTCCATTTGAGACTTGAGGAAGAAGCCTGTGATCTTGGATGTGACTCCATCTCCTAAGCTTCAGGGTCCCCTCCCGTTCAATGAAGGGCTGGCTGGGAGGATCGCTAAAGACCCTTCAGCTCTGAAAATAATCCTCCCTGGGTCTAAGTTCCTCTGTGTTCCTGAATCCAGACCATGCCTGAGCCTCGGCACATCTGGAAGGGGGCAGCCTTCTGCTCCCAGCCCTCACCCGGCTGCCCAGGCTGCCTTGTGAGGTCTCCAGGCAACTTGGGAACACTGAGGCTGGGACCAGCAGGTGCACTGGGCCCTGGGGATCCAGACCTGAGCCTCAGACTGAGGGCCTCCTTGGAGACAGTACCCAGTGCCCTCCCTGCCCAGCTGGGACTGCTGGGGAGACAGAGCTAGAAACAGGGAGAGAAAAGGAGGGCTCTGAGTCAGAGGCAGGGCCAAGGGGCCAGCCCGAGGTGGGGGTGATGTTTGCACCACCCCCACTGCCCTGCACTTTCTCTTGCCTCCAGATTGTGCATCCAGCGGCTACAGCTGGTGCGGGGCCCCCACCGGATCCTGCTGACCACCCAGGAGCTCACCTTTATCCATCGGCCCCCGAGCAGACGGGTATGTGGGGCGGGGGCTGAGCTGGGCGGGCAGGAAGTACACTGGGGCCTGGTCTGGGGTCCTGACCATGCCTTCCCCCTCCAGAGGCTGCGTGTGGACAGCGAGTCGAGAAGTGTGACGGATGGTGGGAGCCTGAGGTCAGTGGCTCAGGGGTCAGCAAGGAGCCTGCCAGCCCCCCAGGAGCCAACCAACATGGCCCTGTACCAGGTGAGCCCACCAGCATGGCCCTGTACCCCAGCCCCGGGGGACTGCAGTCAATTTGGAGAAGCTGAGGAAGCCTATAGCCTCTTGGGCTTCTGTGTCCCCACTCCTGCTACAGAATGGGAAACTGAGGCCTGGGCAGGAGCAATGTCTTTCTTGCGTCACTCTGACCAAGTGTGCAGCAAAGCTGGGAGTGGGAAGCAGGGCTCCGACCCCAGCCCAGCGAGGTGCATGATCCGAGCCTGGGAGACAGCCAGTTCCTGGCCCTCAGGCCTGGGCACTGCCCACGTGAGCCAGCCCAGGGCCTCTTTCAGTGGCCAGGACCAGCCCTGGTCACCCTCCCACCTGCTTAGGCAGGGTGAGATCCTGGGTCTCCAAGGTCTTGATGTGTGGGGACAGCACCCAGCCCAGGACAGCCGTGCGCAGAGGCCAGGCCACTCTGACAGGGCAGCTGGAAAGTCAAAGGTCAGCCCAGCAAGATTCGAAGGTTGCCGGGGACACTGATTTCTCAGGTGCTGTCATTCTCTAATGCAACCATCCACTGATGCTGCGATTCTCCTACTCAGCGACTCTCGCGGTTGACGGCCAGGCTAATTGTTTCTACAGGAAGCGACACGAGACCCTCGCTCCTCCTTTTCCACCTTGTCCCTGGAGAATTCCATCTTTTTTCTTTGCTGCTGAAAGGAAGTTTTAATGCTGTGCAAAGTGTGTTGTGTGTGCCCCTCCGAGTTAGCTGACGGGCAGCCAGTGAGCCTGAGGGACAGAGGAGGCGACAGTCACATCAGCCCGGTGCCAGGCCACAGCAAGGGCAGGGCCCTGACTGGAGCTCCTCCTCCTCCACCCGCCCCCTCTGCTCCCCTAGATTCCCTGGCTGCCACAGAGCTAGAAAGTGGTGGAGTCGGGACTGGAATTCGGGTCCATCAGCCAAAGCGCGGCCCCTGGCTCTGCCTGATGGCAGCACAAGTCTAAGTGCTGTTTCTGCACACCAGCCCTTGCCTGGCTGGCAGCGCACAGAGCAGGCATTTATGGGGAAGAAGCCGAGGCTGAGAGAGGTGGAGGGACCTTCCTGAGGTCCCGCAGCTGGGGAACAGTGGTGGCTGAGCTCTCGTTGTTCTGCCTTGCACAGGGAGACTGGGTGCGGCTGAAGAAGTTTGAAGTGGGCCTGGCCCCCGAGCTAAGCCCGAGCTGCCTCAGCCTCCTGAGGAAGGTAGGGCTGCGGGGTGGGTGGGGAGGAGCTGCTCAGGGGACTTTACTGGTCTGGATTGGCCCCTACTCAGCCTGGAAGCTTCTGGCCGCAGGGATAAAGTCAATCCTGTCATTGTAATCCTGCTCGTTGACAGCACCTCAATCATGGCTATACATTGTCACTGTCACCACCACACACACCAGCATCCCTAAAGCCAGGTCACCACCCCAATATGACCATCCCCAAGCCCACCAGGGGCACAGTCCCCTCCATCAGTGCCATCACGTGGCATACTCAACAGCACCAAGGGACCTCGTCCTGCACCCTCTCTTCCTCTGCCCACCCACCCGTTTATTCACTATTCATTGAGCATCACTTATGTGCCTGGCAGTGTTCCGGGCTTTGGGGATACACAGTGGGCAAGAGAGCGAGGGTTTCTTCTCTCGGGAGATTCCAGTCGCTTGTTGTCACTAACCACACAAGCACCTTCACGCCTGAGAGCATCATCATTTTGAGAGACGCTGGGGGATGGAGGACAGAGCACAGGATTTGAGTTGGGAAGACCCAGATGGAATCCTGTCTCCAGGAAACACTCAAGCTTTCCTGTAAAATGGAACTAGTGATGTCCACCTCCAGGGGAATTATGGGATGGCAGAGAATACATGAAATAACCTAGAACTGTTCCTTGGCAAGCAATGTGCTTTTTGATAAGTGGTGAATTTTATTATTATTCCCAAAATCACTACCTGACATAAAGATCAGAGAGATTAAGTGACTGAGGTTAAGTTAGGCATTTCCCGCTGGGCATCTTGCAAGCAATGCGAGTAGCTGTTTCTTGAAAGAAAATGTCCTACATGTGGCCACATAGGTTTGAAAATTGCTTGGGTTAGCCACAGGACTTCTCAGAACCTTTAACATGCTGGCTATCACTGTGTAGTAACAACTTACCCCAAAATGGGGTAAAACAATCACCATTTTATAATATATTACAATTTTGTGGGTAAGAAATTTGGCAAGGGCTCAGCTGGGCAAGTCTTCTGTCCTGCTCTATACTGGTTGGGGAGCACTCGGGGGTATTCAGCTGGTGTTAATAAATGGACTGTCAGAGCTTGGCCCACAGGCCAAACCAGGCCCCTGGCCTGCTTTTGCAAGTACAGTTTTATTGGAACACAGCCATGCTCATTCCTTATGTATTGTCTCTGGCAGCTTCCGTGCTGCCGCGGCAGAGGTGAAGAGCAGTGGCAGAGATGGTATGGCTTGCAAAGCCGAAAATACTCACTCTTTGGACCTTTGCAGAAAAGTTTGCTGACCCTTGGTCGAGAGGGCCCAAAAAGGCTTCACTCACACACACTTGGCAGGGCAGTCGGAAACTGGGCTCAACCGGACTCATCTTTCCTCTCTCTAGTCTCAGGGCCTCTCTACGTGGTCTCTCCAGCGTGGTAGCCCAGGGTAGGACTTCCCACCTGCTGGTTCAGGGCTCTAACGGAGAATGTTCTAAGAGACAGGAAATGGAAGCTGCCAGTCTCCTAAGACTTGAACCCAGAAAGATACAAGACCACTTCCACTGCATTCTGTTGGTCACAGAAGTCACAGAGGCACTCGGATTCAAGGGGAGGGGACAGAGTCCCACCTTTTGATGAAGGGAGTGTCAAAGGAATGGAGGCCATTCCTAAATCACCACGTATGCTAATGTGTTTGTGAATCTCTGAGCGGAGAGAGTATATAGGTTTCCCTAACTTAGTTGACCCCTGAGCTGTTTTTGTGAGGAGGGCTGTGCCAGGCAAGGCTTCTATCTTTCCTGCTCTGGCAAACATTGGCATCCCTAGTTGGGTTCGAGTTTTCTAACTCGCTGGGCAGCCATCGGAGAGGCTGCCTTCTGCTTATGCCTGATCCCTTCTGCTCCTCCTCCATCCCCCTCAATCCCTTAGTCTTGGGAGAGAGAATGCATACAGTTTTCAGGTCCATGCTATCACTTAGGTTGGGAAACAGGCATACATACCTAATTTGTGGAGTTGGCTACAGTTCATTCACTTATTCATTCACTGTGCTTTCACTTACTTGTTCACTCACTCTTTATGCTCTCATTCATCCATCCTACCATCCGCCATCCATCCACCCTCCATCCACCATCCATCCACCCATCCATCCAACCCATCCATCCAACCCATCCATCCACCCATCCATCCACCATCCATGCACCCATCCATCCACCATCCATCCACCCATCCATCCACCCATCCATCCACCCATCCATCCACCATCCATCCACCCACCATCCACCACCATCCACCCATCCATCCAACCCATCCATCCAACCCATCCATCCAACCCATCCATCCACCCATCCATCCATCATCTATCCACCACCATCCACCCATCCATCCACCCATCCATCCACCCATCCATCCATCATCTATCCACCACCATCCACCCAACCATCCACCCATCCATCCACCATCCATGCACCCATCCATCCACCATC
>CAUYRT010046058.1:0-53506 GCA_963574885.1 Lepilemur ruficaudatus
ATCTAACTTGGTATGTATTCTAATACTTACATGTGCTTGCTCATAGATTACATAGATGGTTCAGGATATGCTAAATGGATAGGGAATACTTCTGTAAAATGTATTAAGACACAATTACCAGCTTGAGAAAATAGAGCCATATCCAAAAAGAAGAAACTCTCAGTTCTGAACCTCAAACCCTCCACTGAAGCAATGTATCTCTGGAGGGAAAATATTTTCTCAAAATAATCCTTTATTTTCTATTAAGAAGATAATGATTATAAGTATCCTACAAACTGCTGAATACTTCTTTAAATATGCAATATTAGATCGACATATTATCAGAAAATACTTCTGTTAAACGTGTGTACTTTCTCAGAAAACCCATTGTTAACTTGCGATGGATAAATTAATGAGATCTTATTTTCTGTTGATCAATAGGTCTCTGTGATTATATAACAACTCACACATACCAAGGATGAAATGGTTAAGGACCACAGAAAAGAAAAATACTGATAATAGGTAGGAAATACAGCATAGTCAAATTGCTTCTGAGTAATGAAATCTCTATAAAATCATACTCCACTTGAAAGGGCTTAATCTAGTATAGGTAACAAGTGAAATATTTCTTGGATAAAGCAATGTACAGGCATACCTCAGAGACATCATGGGTTTGGTTCTAGACCACTGTAATAAAATTAAAATCACAATAAAGTGAGTCACATGAATGTTTTGGTTTCCTAGTGCATAGAAAATTTATGTTTATGCTATACTATAGTTTATTAAGTGTGCAATAGCATTATATCTAAAAAATATAATATATGCACCTTAAAAATACTTATGGGGTGGCTGTGGCAATTTCTCAAAATAAGACAATGAAGTTTGCCACATTGATTGATTCTTCCTTTCATGAAAGATTTCTCTGTAACATGTGATACTGTTTGCTAGCATTTTACCCACAATAGAACTTCTTTCAAAACTAGAGTCAATTCTCTCAAACTCTGCCGCTACTTTATCAACTTAATTTACATAATGTTCTAAATCTGATGCTGTCATTTTAACAATGTTTACAGCAACTTCACAAGGAATGGATTGCATCTCAAGAAACCTCTTTCTTTGCTCTTCCATAAAGAACAACTCCTCATCCATTGAAGTTTTATCATGAGATTGCATCAATTCAATCACATCTTTAGGATCCACTTCTAGTTCTAGTTTCTCTTTCTATTTCCACCATTCTGAAGTTACTTCCTCCACTGAAGTCTTGAACCTCTCATAGTCATCCATGAGAATTGGAATCAACTTCTTCCAGATTCCTGTTAATGTTGATATTTTGACCTCCTCCCATGAATCACAATGTTCTTAATGGCAGCTAGAATGGCAAATCCTTTCCAGAAGGTTTTCAATTTACTTTTCCCAGATCCATCAGGGATCTATGGATCCCTGACATGGATCCCTTATCTATGACAGATATAGCCCTAAAAAATGTACTTCTTAAATAATAAAGCTGAAGATTGAAATTACTTCTTGAGCTATGAGCTGCAGAACGGATATTGTGTTAGCAGGCATGAAAACAACATTAATCTCCTTGCACATCTCCATCAGAGCCCTTGCGTGACTAGATACATTGCCAATGAGCAGTAATATTTTGAAAAGGATCTTTTTTTCCTGAGCAGGAGGTCTCAATAGTGGGTTTAAACTGTTCAGTACACCATGCTATAAACAGATGTGCTGTCATCCAGGCTTTGTTGTTCTATTTACTGAGCATGGGCAGAGTAGATTTAGCATAATTCTTAAGTGTCTTAGGATTTTCAGAATGGTAAATAAACATTGGCTTCAACTAAAAGTCACCCTGCATTATCTCCTAACAAGAGAGTCAGCCTGTCCTTTGGAGGGTTGAAACCAGCTGCTGACTTCTCCTCTCCAACTATAAAAATCCTAAGTGGCATCTTTTTCCAATAGAAGGCTATTTTGTCTCCAATGAAAATCTTTTGTTTAGTATAATCACCTTCATCAATTATCTTAGCACAATCTTCTGGGCAACTTGCTGCAACTTCAGCATCAGCACTTGCTATTTCACCTTGCACTTTTATATTATGGAGATGGCTTCTTTCCTAAAAACCTCATGAACCAACCTCAAATAGCTTCAAACTTTTCTTCTGCAGCTTCTCTCAGCACATCTCTCTGCCTTCATAGAACTGAAGAGCGTTAGGACTTTGCTTTTGATTAGGCTTTGGCTTAAGAAAATATTAATGTTTTGATCTTGTTTCTATCCAGACCACTAAAATTTTCTTCATATCAGCAAAAAAGAATGTTTTTCTTTCTCTTTTTTATCATTAGTGCATTCACTCAAGTAGCACTTCTAATTTCCTTCCAGAACTTTTCATTTGCAATTCACAACTTGGCTAACTGTTTGGTGCAGTTTTTCAGTTTATCTCAGCTTTTGATATGCTTTCCTCACTAAACTTAATCCTCCTAGCTTTTGATTTAAAGGGAGAGATTGTGACTCTTCCTTCTACTTTAACACTTAAAGGCCATAGGAGGGTTATTGATTGGCCTAATTTTGATATTGTTGTGTCTCAAGGTACAAGGAAATCTGAGGAGTGGGAGGGAACAGTTGATTGGTGGAGCAGTCAGAAAATGCACAACATCTATCGATTAGTCTGCCATCGTATATGGGGGTGGTTTGTGGTCCCCCAGACAATTATAATATTAACATCAAACATCACTGATCATCTCAGTGATCATATCTCATCAATAAAATGAGATATGCTTGTATTCCTATCAAAAATTCAGAAGGCATAAAGCCTCTCTTATTACCATGCAGTTGCTTGGGGAAATAGAGTCAGAGAAAGGTCGCATAGAAGAAAGATAGACGACTATTAAGTGGATAAATATGGCAGACATTTGCAAAATGTGTCTAAGAATAAAGGGACCCCTTCAGTTTGACAAAATTTAAACAAGGAATAGTAGAGCTCCAGCCATATAGCATATGGAGATTGCACTTCAAGTCAGAATGTTGACCAATTGTAGAGAGTAAAAACACAGGAATTCTACAGTTATTTAATAAACAAGGGTGTCTACTAGTGTCCTGCTCTGTGCTAGGTATAGGATTTTACATAATTGTTATAAAAGGTCCTAATATAAGAAATTGACCATTTTAATTGTAATTACTATAACATGGATATATTGGTCAAATCATGCAGAAACACCACCAAAAGTTGCAATGAATTCTAAAGGGACAAGAACTAGGATATCTCACTTCACTGCATGTAGCTAAGACTTTCACCAGCAATTTACAGAACGGGGATTATGCACAAACTTCAAGAAAGCAATGTCTATAATTTGCAGTTTAGTATCTATATAATTATCCTTACGTTAACTATGTAGGAAACTGTTCCTATTCCATAATGCAAGTTCCATCCATTTTAGATAACATTTTTGTCATTATAATTTAGACTCTAGTGAAAGAATTTCTTTCCAGTATTCTTATAGATAGTTATCTGCATGAGTTTTACACCAACTGATAATTTCAGGAAATATGTTGATATCCAAAGTATTTAGATCATATTTACAGATAGTGAAATACTAATATAAATCCTAGAATCATGGACTTTAGAACCAAAGTCTGGATCTGCAATTAATAAGCTGTATAATTTGGGCAAGTTAATTAGCCTCTCTGTTCTTGTGTTTCCTCATCAGTAAAATGAGGAAAATGGAAGTCATACTTCACAGGGCTGTTAGGAGCATTGAGTGAATGACATGGAAAGTTGGGACATTGCTTAACACATCGCTAATGGTCAATGAATATTAATGATTACTATTTTTATTTTTACTGTAGAATATACTTTTAGAACTGTATATCCATAAGGTATAACCTGGCTGGTATGCATGAAACTCTGATAACCATGGGGATACAGTACCACTAATGCAAATTCAGCCTTCCATTTTTAGTGGTTCTTATAAAACCAAACTAGACCTAATGCATGTCAGGGATATGTAAAATATTCACTTATTCATAATTTGAAAAAAAATATCACTTTCAACTCTGTCAAATAAGATTCCTATTTTGAACTGAACTTTTGAGACTTTAGTAAGTATTCAGCATCCAAAGTTGGAAGTGATGGCAACTTAATACCTGAGTTTCTGGTAAACCTCAATAGAGATTACATTTCAAGTTGACCGTGAATAATTCAACTCACATTTAGGCTGTCTACACATGGTCATGGGGATGGGAGCTCAGCCAGGTCCCTTAGCAAGCAATCTCATAGACTCACATAACTGTTCAACTAACTCACTTGAAAGGCAAGGAAACATAGATTCAAAGTGAAAAATTAAAATGGCTAATGCAAAGTCACCCAGTGGGTTAATGCAGAAACAAGGACAGAAAGAAGCCACATCAGACTGGTCAGAGGCTCTCTTTATCACCCCACACCACCATTTCATTATTCTCTCACATCGATCACACACCCTTGCTGTTAAAACTGACTCAACAGCAAATTTTGTAAATATAGATTATTATTAAATCTTTTATTGGTTTTTATTCACCTAGTCACAAGGGTAAAGTTTTGATACAATGGCCATTCTGGTTCAGAGTAAGAACATGTGAATTTTAGGTTTGAGCATATCCCTTTATTTTAATAATATGATTTTCGTTAAACTCACATTGATTATTAGCATTTACAAATATGATTCGATCATCTGCTAAAAATAATAGAGGTTTGCTTTCTAATGCATTTAAACCAATACATAATTGCCAGCAGGAAATCCCACTCACACTGAATTAGGATTGTGCATTAATCTTAGTTAGCTTGGCTTTTCATATTGTACCAGACATGATCATTTGGCAAAATAAAAACGAATGCTTACATTTGACCTGTGACTTGCATTTTATAAAAACATACACAATTAGGTATGTAATTGTGCAATTTTTCAGCTGCACTCACTCACCTAGCCAGCTGTCTAGATTTCATGTTAAACTCATTTTTCTCCATATTTGGGTTTATTTTTATGCAGATTATTTTTATTAATTGTACAAAAGTAAGCTTTGGTTTAAGTTTCATAATTTTATGTGCTACATATTTATTGTGTGTTTAGCAACATATGCACCCTATTGTAGAGAACTGTGTGTCATTCTTATTTACCGTTATAGTTTCTTTTATTTCCTCATACAGGAGAACAAAGTGAGAGAAATACAATAATTAAGTATTTGGCATCTACTAAAGAGCTTTAGCATGCACCAGTGAATACCTGGCTGACACATTGTGTGGTTGGTCATATATCCTCTGGTTTTAAAGTTCACAAAACTACAGGTTTTAAAAGTCCATCTAAAATGGTATTTCATGTAAGTCTGGCTTTGTTTCTCCATTTGTATTTGAGTGGCAACATCAATACACTTACCTAGAACTGTCATGTAGAGAGTATTTCTTCTCTCTCTCTCCCAGATCCTCTGAAGCAGCAGAACAGGCTGTGGAGAAGGATTTTTCTCATAATTCCATAGTAGCTGAGAAAGATCTTCCCACCTGTTGCTCACTAGATAGAAAAAAGAAATCACTATGGCAAATTTGTCAATGTCCTGGACTGGTGACTCTCTTCTTCAATTTCTCTTTTGCTCTAGACAATGCTCAGAGTGACTTAGAGGAGAGAGATTTTCACTTAGACACCTTGCTCCTGTGAGCAGACTCAATCAAGTTCAGAATCAAGGCCAGTGGTCTTCTTGGCTGCTTTATACGCAAGTGCTAGTGATTGTCCAAACTGACCTATTTAGTCTCTGATTTTATACAAATTAGCATATCGTAGACATGTAAAGTAATATATTCTTCTGAGGTCTTTAAAATACATATCTGGAGAGATATAGACACATATATAGATATAGGGTTGGGTTGTTTGAATTTTCAAAATCATTACCACAAATCTCCATTTCATTCTACTAAAGTGCATGTCATTGTAGAATAGACTTACAGTTTTTCAGGGATATTGTGCTCTAGGATTTATAACAGGATGTTTCATTAGTATATTAATATATAAATTTTAAAAATTAGATAAAGTGGGACTTCCATTTTGTAGAGTGATATGTAAAAAACTTAAAAGTCATCACTCCCCTAGCATCACAACAAGGAAAAAGTAGAACAAACCAACCTTAGATTTATCAAAAAGTAAAGTTCACAGGGCAAACCACCACCCCGAAGACTTGAGAGAAAGAAGGCAGCAAATCACAACTTCTCAAGGGCAGAAGCAACGTTGGAGCCAGCAGCTGGTAGGAACCCGTAAAAGATATTTGGCTAACTGCTGAAGATTGACAGCAGACTAGATTGAGAGATTAAAGTGCCTGGGGTATCAGCCACCTGAGGGCCCCCACTTTATTATTCCTGAGTTTTACTTCTAGGAGCTCCAACCATTTTCATGTGTGAAGATCAATGAAAAATCCCCCCCTGCTTTAAGCAGGAGTAGGAGAAAAGTAACCATTTTGTAACAGGCCCAGAACCTTCTGCTCTCCTTGGCAAAGACCTGCCTTCAAGAGAAACTGTTTCACCTGAGCCCAACAGACATGGGTTTTACTAGATCCTAACCAACCTGGGGAAAGGCATACGAAATATCCAGCTTCAGCTCCCTCTTGCCTTCATGTCTCACCCAAGGAAGACGTACTAGTCAGTTCAAGCTGTCATACAATACTTAAACAACAGAAATTTATTTTCTCGAAGTTCAGGAAGCTGGAAGTCCAAGATCAGGATGCCAGCAAGGTCAGGTTCTGGTGAGGGCCCACTTGCTGACTTGCAGACAGCCGCCTTCTCACTGAGTTCTCACATAGCCACAGCCAGCTCTGTAGAACTCTTCTCATAAGGCCACTAATCCCATCATGAGGGCCTCAGCCTTATGACCCCATATGAACCAAATTACCTCCCAAAAGTCCCATCTCCAATAACATCACATTGGGGGCTAGGGCTTCAAAATTAGAATTTTTAAATTAGAATTTTTAAAAAGTTAATGACATTTACCAATACCAATATAAATTTTGGGGGGACACAGAAGAGTTCATAGCAGAAAGAAAAAGCTGAGAATTGCTGGTAAAGGTCACAGCCCAGGAATAGAAGCTCACTAAAGACTGAGACCTAATCATAGGATTACAAAATGCTACCCTTCCCCACAGCCTAACCACCACATCAACAGGGCACCTGTGTAATAACAATGGATTAGAGCTAAAAGAACAGCATGTCTCAGATCTGATTTAAGAAGTCTCCAGACAAACGCAAAGATAACATGGCAGACAGAAACAATGGAAAAATGCACAACATGCAAGAAGAGATGGATACTGTACACAAGAAGATGAAAACTCTTTTTAAAAATCAAAAGAAAATGCTAGACTGAAGAATACTGTGATGGGCTCATCAGCAGATTGGACATAACTGTGGAAAGAATCAGTGAGCTTGAAGATATGTCAATACAAACTTTCCAAACAGAAAAGCAAGAGAAACATGAATTAAAAAGCAATAACAAAAAGGAGCAGAATGTCTAAGAGCTCCGGGACAACTACAAAAGGTGTAATGTATGTATAATGGCAATGCCAGAAACCGAAGAATGAAAACAAGGAACAGAAAACTATTTTAAGTTACAAAGGCTGAGACTTTTAAAAAATTAATGACAGATCCAGGAAGCTCAGAGAACACCAAACAGGATGCATATTAAAATATCTACAATGTAGGCATATCATATTAAGACTGCAGAAAACCAAAGACAAATAGAAAAACCTTAAAAGAAGCCAGAGGAGAAAAATCTCATCTATAGAAGAACAAGGATAAAAATTACAACACACTTTTCAAATACCATACAAGCAAGAAGAGAATGAAGTGAAATATCAAATGTGTTGAAAGAAAAAAAGCCACAAACCTGTATGCAGAATAAAATATTCTTCAGAAGTGGAGGACATATAATGATTTCTTAGAGAAAAAAATATTGTGTGAATTTTCCAGCAGTAGACCTAACTTGTAACAAATATTGAAAGTTCTTCAGAATAAAAAATAAATGACAGAGATCAGAAACTCACATCTACAAAAATAAAGAAAAAGTTAGAGGAGGAACAAATGAAGGTAAAATAAAATCTTTTAATTTTCCATATTTCAATTATCTAAAGCAGCAGTCCCCAACCTTTTTGGCACCAGGGACGAGTTTCATGGAAGACAATTTTTCCACGGATGGGGATGGTGGGATGGGGAGAGACAGAGCTCAGGTGGTGATGGGAGCAGTGGGGAGCAGCTGTAAACACAGATAAAGCTTAGTTCACTCGCCTGCCATTGCTCACCTCCTCTGTGCATCCCCACCCCCACCCCACCCCGGTTCCCCCAGTTCCTAAGTTTCATGGAAGACAATTGTTCTATGGATGGCTGGTGCGGGTGCAGCAGAGCTCTGTGGCCTGGTCCCTAACAGGCTGGGGACCGCAGATCTAAAGTGTAACAGTATGTGCAAAGTAATAATAGCAACAATGTTTGGGCTATGATAGCTTATGGATAAATTAAATGAATGACATGAATGTTATTAGGAACAAGTGAGAAATATTGACAATACTCTGTTATACAGTTCCTTCACTACACATGAAGTAGGATAGACTTATTTTAAAATGAACATACATGAGTTGTAAATATATATTGCAGGCACATGGGTAACCATTACAATTTTTTAAAAAGAAGTATAATGTATGTGCTAAGGGAGGAGAGAAAATGAAATCATATAAAATACTCAATTAAAACCAAAAAGGCAATAAGAAGAGTGGAAAACAACAACAACAACAAAAAAAAGATAGAAGAAGTAAAAAAGAAGGACAATAAATAGAAAGCAATCATAAATATGGTAAATATTAATTCAGCTATATAAATAAGCACTTTAAATGTGTATGGTCTAAATACACCAAATAACACAGAGATGGGGATTACATAGTAAAAAAGTGGCCAAAACTCCAAGAAGACATAAGAATTTTTAATGTGCTTATGTACCTAGCAAGACAGCATCAAAATTCTTCAGGCAAAAACTGATAGAATTGCAAGCAGAGATAGACAAACCCATTATTATAGAATAGTTGGAGACTTTAATGGCCTTCTATCAGTAATTGATAGATCCATAAAATCAGTTAGGATATAGTGGAACTGAACTGAACCATCAATCAACAGTATTGGGCACCTATAGGACAGTTCATCCATCAGCAATAGAATAAACATTCTTCTCAAGTTTACATGGAATATTCAACAAGACAGACCATATTATGGTCATAAAATAAACCTTAAAGCACTTGAAAGAATAGAGATCATACAATATATGTTCTCAGACCACAATGGAATTAAATATGAAATGAATGATATAAATAGAGTTGGAAAATTCCAAAATATTTGAAGAGTAACACAACATACTACTAAACAACACATGGATCAAAAAATTCTTTTTTTTTTTTTGAAATAGTCTTGCTCTGTTGCCCAGGCTAGAGTGCCGTACGTAGCATCAGCTTCAAGCGATCCTCCTGTCTCAGCCTCCCAAGTAGCTGGGACTACAGGTGCACACCACCATGCCCAGCTACTTTTTTCTATTTGTAGTAGAGATGGGGTCTTGCTTTTGCTCAGGCTGGTCTTGAACTCCTGACCTCAAGTGATCCTCTCACCTTGGCCTCCAGAGTGCTAGGATAACAGACATGAGGCACCACACTTGGCCTAGAATTTTCAAGAGAAATTTAAGAATATTTTGGACTAAATTAAAATGAAAATAAAAATATAACTTATCAAAATGGGTAGGAGGTAATAATAGCAGTGCTTAGAAGAGATCTATAGCATCAAATGCATATAATTAGAAAAGAAGATAGATCAAAAATGAATAATCTAAGAGTCTAACTTAGGAAACTAGAAAAATAAAAGCAAATTAAATCTAACCTAAGCAGAAATAGAAGAAATTATAAGTAGGAAATCAAAAGAGAAAATCAATGAAATCAAGAGTTAGTTTCTTCCCAACTTGATAAGAAATAGAAAAATAAAACCTACAGCTAACTTCACATTTAATTGTGAGAAATAGATGCTTTCCCCATAAAATTGGAAACAAGGCTAGGGTGTTCTCTCTCACTACTATTATTCTACATTGTACCGGAAGTCTTAGCTAATGCAATAAGACAAGGAAAAGAAATAACAGGAATATAGATTGGGAAGGAAGAAATAAAACTGTCTTTGCAGACAATGTAATCTTCTATGTAGAAAATATACAAATGTGTCAGGATGCATGTCTAATATGTAAAAGTCAATTGCTCTCCTATACACAAGCAATGAACCACTGGATTTGAAGTTTAAGACACACCATTTGCAATAGCACCAAAAAATGAAATACTTAGGTATAAAGGTAATGAAGTATGTTCAAGACCTGTACATACTATAAAGAACTGTAGACTGTAAAGAACTGATGAAAGAAATTAAAGTAGACCTGAACAAATGAAGAGATATTCCATGTTCTTGGATAAGAAGACAATACTGTTAAGCTGCCAGTTCTTCTTAATTTGACGTATTGATTCAACACAATCACAATCAAAATTCCAGCAAGTTATTTCGTGCATATTGACCAACTGATTTTAAAGTTTATATGAAAAAGCAAAATATCTAGAATAGTCAATAAAGTAATGAGAAAGAACAAAGTCAAAGGACTGTCATTTTCTGTCTTTAAGACAGATTCAAAAATTCAATTTAAACAGAAACCTTATATCAATACCTTTGTTAAGAATTAATTTTGGGGGATGGGTATTAGGGGTCTCAATGGGGGGTGGTAAATCCTCTAAAACTGATTTATGTGAATAGCTGTACAACTTGGTAAATTTACTAATAACCATTTAATTATACACTTAAAATTGAGTAAAGACATGATATGTAAATTACACTTCAGAATATATATATATAAAATTTGATATTGCATAAATATAAAAAAAAGAATTAATTCAAAATGGATCATAGACCTAAATGTAAAATGCCAAATTATACAACTTTTAGAAGATCACATAGAAGAAAATCTAGGTAACCTTGGATTTGGTGATGATTTTTCAGATACAACACAAAAAAGCACAATCATGAAAGAAAAAAATGATAATTTAGACTTTTATTAAAATATTAAAAATTCACTCTGCAAGAGTGATTAGTAAGGAAATAAGCCACAGACTGGGAACATATTTTCAAAAGAAATAATCTAATAAATAATTATTCTGAAAAATATATTAATACAATGAACTCTAAAAGCTCAACAATAAGAAAATGAACAACCCAACTTAACAATAGGAAAAAGACTTGAACAGACACCTCACCAAAGATGTACAAATGGCACATAAGTATATGAAAAGATGTTCAACATCATCTGTCATTTGGGAATTGCAAATTAAAACAACAATGAGATATCAGTACACACCCATTATAACACTGAAATCTAATGCAGGTGCAATACTAACTGCTGACAAGGATGCAGAGCAATAGAAACTCTCCTTCATTGCTGACAGGGATGCAAAATGGTGCAGTCATATTGGAAGACAGTTTAGAAGGTTCTCATAAAGCTAAATATAGTCTTACCATAACACCCAGAAATCATACCCCTTGATATTTATCCAAATGAGTTGAAAATTTATGTCCACACATAAACCTGCACATGAATGTTTCTAGCAGTGTTATCCAGAAATGCCAAAAATAGGATGCAGTGAAGATGTCCTCCAATAGGTGAATGGGTAAATAAATAAGGGATATCCCATTGTCCAGTGATACATCTGGACAACGGGATATCACTCAGCAATAAAAATAAATGAAATATCAAGCCACGAAAAGATAGGGAGAAACTTTAAATGCATATTTCTGAACTAAAGAAGCCAATCTGAATGATTCTAACTACATGACATTCTGGGAAAGGCAAAAAGGAGTGACCATAAAAAGATCAGTGGTTGTGAGGGGTGTAGGGGACGAAGGAATGGAAGGAGGAGGAGTGGGAGGAAGGAATGAACAGGTAAACTACAGGGGATTTTTAAGACAGTGAATCTATTCTATATGATACTGATTATATATACATAACATCATGCATTGGCGAAAACCCATAGTACCTTACAACTGCAGTCCCCAAACCCCAGGCCATGGACTTGTATCAGTAGGTGGTCTGTTAGGAACTCCGTCTCACAGCAAGAGGTAAGCAGTGGGCCAGTGAGCTTCATATGTATTTACAGCTGCTTCCCATCACTCGCATCACTGCCTGAGCTCTGCCTCCTGTCAAATCAGCTGCAGCGTTAGATTCTCATGGGAGCATGGACCCTACTGTAAACTGCGCATGCAAGGGATCTAGGCTGCACGCTCCTTATGAGAATCTAATGCCTGATGATCTGATGTGGGGCTGAGGTGATGATGCTAGCACTGGGGAGCCGCTGCAAATATAGATTATCATTAGCAGAGAGGTTTGACTGCACAGAGACCATAATAAATCAATTGCTTGCAGACTCGTATCAGCACCCTATCAGTGAGTGACAAGTGACAATTAAGCTGCATCTGGCGGCAGGCTCTATAGTGGCAAGTAAGTTGATATACTTCATTTATACAGCTGCATCGGGTGGCAGGCTTTAAGTTGGAATCTGACTGCACGTGGCCTGCCCTTTATTTTATTTGCCACTTCCTTCTGCGCCTCTTTCCCGCACTGCGCACTTGTCTCAGTCATGGTTTTGGTAAGCCCACAAGCTAACCCTCGCAAAAGTGAGTACAAAACCAATATCACTGGAGAACTTCTTTGAAAAGGAGGAAAGACCCAATGATGAGAACAGAAGACTCTAACACTGCCAACAAAAGCTGCTTTTAAAAGAAAATACCAAAGAGTCCTACTTAAATTATGGGTTCATTGCAACAGGTGATTCACATTCTCCAAGCTGCTTTGTATAATATGTGGCGACAAGCTATCCAAGAAAGCCGTGAAACCTTCAAAACTGCTTTGCCACATGGAGACCAAGCACCCTACATTAAAAGACAAGCCTTTAGAGGTTTTCAAAAAAACAACAACAAAAAGTGTGAACACTAAGAACAGAAGAAATTATTGATGGCCACCACTTCATCAAATGAGCCTGCACCCACAGCATCATTCTTACTGGCTAATCGCATTGCTAAAGCTAAGAAGCCCCTTACTGTTGGTGAAGAGTTGATCCTGCCTGCTGCTAAGGGCATTTGACATGAACTTTTAGGAGAGACTGCAATTCAAAAGGTGGCACATGTTCCTCTTTTGGCTAGCACCATAGCTAGGTGAATCGATGAAATAGGAGAGGATACTGAGGCACATCGTTAGAGAAGATTAATGAGTCACCGCGGCACACAATCCAGGTTGATGAGTCTATGGATGTTGACAACAAGGCAACGATGCTTGTTTTTATGCAATATATTTTTCAAGAGGATGTGCATGAGAATATGTTATGTGTGCTTTTATTGCCAGTTAACACCACAACTTCAGAACTATTCAAGTATTTGAATGATTACCTATCAGGAAAACTGAGTTGGTCACTTTGTGTCATTATATGCATGCATGGAGCAGCTGCTGTGACTGGATAGCTTTCTGGTTTCACTACTCGGGTCAAGGAGGTCACTTCTGAATGTGAGTCTACACACTGTGTCATCCATAGAGAAATGCTGACTAGCCGAAAAATGTCTCCTGACTAAACAATGTTTTACAGGATGTGATTAATATTATCAACCACATTAAAGTACATGTCCTTAACTCATGTCTATTCATGCAGCTCTGTAAGAAGATGGGCACAGAGCACACACATCTTCTCTTACACACAGAAGTGAGGTGGCTTTCTAAAGGTAGATCACTACCTTTAGAGTAGTGATCTAAAGGCCAGAGTTTTTGCATTATGAGAGCCACTCCAGAGATTTCTTTTAGAAAAACAGTCACCACTGGCAGCATATTTCAGTGACACAGAATGGGTCACAAAATTTTCTTACTTGTGTGACATATTCAACCTGCTCAATTAACTCAAATTGTCACTTCAAGGGAGAGCAGCAACTGTGTTCAAGTCGACAAATAAAGTGGCTGCATTCAAAGCCAAACTGGAATTATTGGGGTGAGGAGTGAACACTGGAATGTTTGACATGTTTCAAACATTAGCAGAGATTTTGAAAGAGATTGAGCCAGAGCCTTCTTTCTTCCAGCTGGTGCATGATCATCTCTCAGCTTTCAAAAGAGCTTGAGCATTACCTCCCAATCACAAAAGACTCCCAAATGGGAAGGAATGGATCCTCAACCCATTTGTGAATAAGCCAGGTGAATGGACTCTGTCCATGCTAGAAGAGGATCAACTGCTTGAGATGGCAAACGACGGTGGCTTTAAAAGTATGTTTGAGACTTCAAATCTCCATACATTCTGAATTAAAGTCAAGACGTAATATCCTGAGATTGCCAAAAAAGCACTGAAAAGCCTGCTTCCATTTCCACCATCCCATCTTTGTGAAGCAGGGTTTCTGCAGTGACAGCAACCACAACAAGATTATAGAGCAAACTGAACATTAGCAATATACTTTGGGTGTCACTATCTCCCATCACCCCCCGAAAGGACCACCTAGTTGCAGGAAAACAAGCTCAAGGCCCTCACTGATTCTGCATTACAGTGAGTTGTATAATTATTTCATTTTATATTACCATGTAACAACAATAGATATAAAGTGCACAATAAATGTAATGGGCTTGAATCACCCCCAAACCATCCCCTCCACACCCCCCCACCCTGGTCCATGGAAAAATTGTCTTCCAGGAAATCAGTCCCTGGTACCAAAAAGGCTGGGGACTGCTGCTTTACAACACACAGAGTGAGCTCTAATATAAATTATTCACTTTAGTTAATGTATCAATATTGGCTCAGCAATTGTAACAAATGAACCACCTTAAGGCAAGATGGGAATAATAGGAGAACAGCAGGCAGGGTGGAGAGAGCGGTATATGGGAATTCTCTATACTTTCTACTCAATTTTTCTGTAACTCTAAAACTGCTCTAAAAAGGAAAGCCTGTTAATTTAAACAAAATTAGATGTAAAATTTCAAAAACATTCCATAACATAAAATTCTGAAAATCCTTACTGAACTTGTGGTTTGTTTAATATAAGGTTTTATCGATTTGTGATGGGCAACATCTTTATTAACATACTAAATTCCACAGTGAAAGATAGTCATCAGTTCTGTAGATTCGCAGCTGGGTGTTGTATGCAAATATAGAACATCTCCTATTTCCCTGGCTGCTATGGCCCATCAATTCATTTTTGAGGCTTAAAAACAGATTCACCTTCCATATAGTTCATATATATGTCTCTGGTTCTTTACATAAACTGATCGTGGAACATCTGTGAGACGCCTTAAATACCTTTCATCCCCCCATGGGAGTGAATATGACTCATATATAAACAGACACTTTTTTTAATATCTAAAATCCCTCTCAATTTCGTGGCAACTATAAATAACCATTAATTTACAACCCTAAAACTAGTTTCTTCGATTATGCTTCATATAATTATATATATTTTAAATGCAAATATTTGTTTATAAATATTAGTCAAAGAACTAATAAGCTCTTTTAAATACCAAAATATCTCACTTTCTCTAATTATGATAATTTTATAGCTGGATAAATAGCATGTCAGACTGTTTGCTCCTCCTTTATCCATTGTGGTGCACTCAAATGGGAAATCTAGAAAATAAAGTCTGTGGCAGATTTTCCAACTGCTTCTGGTTTTAAACATCAAATGCTAAGGAAATGTGTGTTTTTCTACACGGTTACCGGACATAAAATCCCCGAGAATACAAGATCCATTATTCTCCAAAGCAAGAGATATTTATGATGGTTTATCTAACATGTGTTATTTTTTTCTTATTTAGTCTCCTATCATGTTTCATTAATCCTGGTTAACATAAAACAGATTCTGCATCTAGAACCCAGCCATTTCAAATCCTCTAAAAGAATAAAGTAGTTTTTCAATTAAAACTGAAAAAGGCTTGTGAGTGTCAACATTTCAATGTTTAACAGAAAGTGTTCCTAAATAGTATCTTTGAGTGAGGAGCACAGACATTGTAAGACGTTGTGGAGAACTGAAGGCTTGTTGCTCCCTGCCCTCTAGGAACTCAATTCTAGTGGCAGAAGCAGAAATACAATCCAATAAAACTTGCTCAATAGCGACTTACCCTGTTGTTCATGCAGAGGTACAAGGTGCTTTGGAAGTGCGAAGAGAGAGCAATAAAATACACGCATATATGCAATATTCATGTTGAATTTGCAACATCCGAGTAAAACACTTTCAGCTACCTTAGAGGGCTCTGTTCCTGGATTACCCCACACTATTTCACTGGTTATGATAGATTTCTGTATGTCCACTCACCATGTGTTACCTCTTCTTTCTAATAACATAGGTAGTTGACAGAAATCTGCTTCTGAAATTTAGCTCAAATGTCCCATTTTGCTGGAGGGGCAAGAGTGCTTCATTACCCTCTCCCAAGCAACTCCAGACACACTCTACCATTTGATTCTGTTTTATCTTCTTCATGGGTAGCATTTATCATACTTTAAATTGTCAAGTTTATTGGTTAAGTTTTCAATTTATTGTCTGCTTTTCCTCCCATTAAATTGAAGTTCCTAGAGGGAACCAGCCTCTTTCTGTCTGGTGGAAGCTGGGCGCTCAGGCTGTGAGATGCTGTGTCTGTAAGAGTGGACATAGTCCATTGCTGATCAACTGTGCTGGGCTTTAATCTCACATCTTTATGTTGTTAGTGATTTCATTAGCAATTCAACTCAACAAGGACAAACTACCTCAAAACACATTTCTGCCCTGAATGTAAGACAGAAAATGACACAACTGAGAATATAATGGAAATAGATAGTTGCATTATTTATCAGAAATACTGTGAATTCTACAAACAACATAGTGAAATAAAAGCTGCACTCCGCAACAATTTGACAGTGCATCAGTCAAATTTGTGTATTAGAGAATACTTCTTCCACACTCAAAGGACAATTGGGTACATTCCAGTTAGAGTATGATTATATCTGTACATCAATACCTCCTTTATTTCAGTTTATTAGAGCCACAAAATGCTATTTGATTTGATGTTGGGATATTTTACAGGTGTGTTTGCCTGGATTTGACAGAGCAAATGAATTTATACATTGCCGATCTATGATCCTTTGAAGACTTAAGTTTTGTATGAAAAAAATTATTCTATGGGTATTGTTAAAGAAACCACAATAATAAAAGCTTAAAGCTGGGTCTTATTGACAATTATTTTTAAAAATTGATGGTTCATATATGATCAAACATTATTAATGTTTTCCGTGCTTATATGATCACAGTTTTATCATAAGTTATAGCAGTAATGTTATCTCATTTTAGTTACTAATTAAAAGAGGGTATTATATTTGCACATTAAAATATGATCATGCCATAATAGATAATTTTACTGAATTTAAAAATTGATAATCTCCTTTCATTTACCACTATCTTCTCTATGGAAACTCTGCTTCTATTCAAGGCCATTGTATCATTTTCTCTCCACCCTTTCATACTGCCACATACTTGCCCTGATTCTATGGCAGTGTCTTTTAAAGTTTGCACAACCCACACAGTAAAAAATAAACCTTTGATAGAGGCCGACACAATCTTGCATGCTGCATGCACACACTCCTGCTTGTAATACAAACATTTTCCAAACAATAGTTAAATTTAGCATATGCATATGCCACAGTACATCAATTTAAAAAAATAAGGCTAACCGAGGTAAAACACAGGGCCTGAAAGAGTAGTTCTCAATAATCACTTGTTGAATAAAATTGTTGAATGTTGACCATTTGGCACATTATTTACAGTACATAAATGGTTGGATATAAATTTTAATATGCAGGGATTATGGGGATTACCATACATATATATGGGACTTAAACATGCTGAAGGATGTCAAAGAGCACTATGCCACAGTACATTAATTAGGAATATACTTATTGAGCACTATTATTCAAGGTGTTGCAGATACAGCTGGAAACAACAGAGACAAGAATCCTGTCCTCATGGAACCAACATTCTAGTGGATGGAGACTGATCTTAAAGGAGGTAAATTGAGTAAAATGTGAGTTGATGATGAGTGTGTTTAGGATAAAAACAGCAATCCAGGATGCCGGAGGAGGACAAGGCTACTGCCACGTTTGTTAGGGTGGCTGGCGGGAAGAGCCTCATAGAGAAGCTTGAATTTGAGTAAAGGCTTCAAGGAGGTGGGTGCATGAGCATTAGGGGAAAATGTGGTTCAGGCAGAGGAGACAGTGAGTGCAAAGGCCCTGTGGCAAGAAGGTGCCTGGTGTGTTGAGAAGCAACTAGGAATCCAGTGTGGCAGAGCAGTAGAAGGGAGGGGCAGAGGGCTGGGAGGTAAGGGGACAGTATTAAGTGAGAGACACATCCTTTAGAGCTTTGGGGGCCATTTTTAGGAATTTATTATAGCCTCAGATAGAAACTGGAAACTATTTGGAGGATTTTGAGCAGAAGAATCACATGATCTAAAGTTTTAAGGGACCTCTGCACACAGCAAACAAATAATCCTGTAACGGTTTCAAGCCTTTGTGTGATCTGACCTAGTTCTGTATAGGAGGTGTGGTGGGCAGAATAAGGGTCCCCAAAGACGTCCACATCCTAAAGCCCAGATCTGTGGATACATTAGCGTGCACAGTAGTGGGAAAGTAAGGTTGCCCATGGAATTAGGTTGCTAAGCAGCTGGCCTTGAGGCTGATTTTTATCCTGGATAATCTGGGTGGGCCCACTGTAATTACAACATCCTTATCCGTGGAAGAGGGAAGCAGAGAGTCCATCAGAGAGAGATTTGAAGATGCTATGCTGTGGGCTTTCTAGTGGCAGAGGGGCAGAAAGCCAAGGAACATGGGGAAGCTGGCAAACACAGGGAAATGGATTTTCCCTTCGGATCCTCCAGCAGAAACGCGGCTCTGCTGATACCCGGAGCTCAGCTCAGTGAGAAACTTTTCAGACTTCGGACTTCTAGAACCATAAGAGGATAAATTTGTGTTGTTTTTAGCCACTAAGTTTGAGGTCATTTGTTACAGCAGCAATAGCAAACTAATATATAAGGTATTTCAACCAGCTAGGCTTAGGAAATCTTCAGGGAGAGAGGGTAAAAGGTCTGGAAACGTCCTGAGCTTTTCCCCATCTCCTTGGTTGCTAGTGTGTCATCATAAGATGTGGAGCATTTCTTGGGTCCCCACATCTCTGTGCGGTTTCCTGCTTCTTCTCTCCAATTGTAATATTAGTCACACCTGACAGTTTTAGTTACAGTTTAGAAGTCTCTCTCTATACCTTTTTTTTGGAAACAGAGTCTTGCTCTGTTGTCCTGGCTACAGTGCAGTGGTGTTATCATAGCTCACTGCAACCTCAAAATTCCAGGGCTCAAGGGATCCTCCTGCTTTAGCCTCCCTAGTAACTGGGACTACAGGCATGTGCCACCACTCCCTGCTAAATTTTCTAGTTTTTGTATAGACTAGGTCTCACTCTTGCTCAGGCTGGTGTCAAACTCCTGAGCTCAAGCAATCCTCCGGCCTCAGCTTCCCAGAGTGGTAGGATTAAAGGCGTGAGCCACCACATCTAGGGAGTCTCTCTCAATAATGACCAATGAAGTCATATAAACACATTCTTGTCCTGATCTTATTTTTGTGAAATGTGTGTATGTGTGTGTGCATGTACACGCACACAGGTATGTGTATGTCTACCTGTATAAACTCATGGGGAGGAAAAACTGGCTAACATATGCTTCAAGTGAAAAGGAGTTAGCATTGGACATGCAAAAGGGAATTTCCATTTTCTGCTTTTGATGTTTTTTCTTAGAAAGTGGTAGATTCACAAAGCATTTGCACACACACACATATTTAAAGAAAGAAAAATACATACACTGTCATTTATCTTTGAGAACTAAATACAGATTCTAATTTTATCATTTTATTGGTGTTTCAATATATATCAAAAACATTTTGCGGCCCTTACTACAATTTGAAGTGTTGGTATTTTTCCGAATGGCTTGTTCTGGGCCAGACGTCAGCGATCGGGTGGGCTGTTTTGACTATGGGAAGTCATAGTAAGATTTTTTTTCTGTTGCTCAGTCGTAAACAAACATGAGGGTGAATCAGCAGTAATATAAACCCCAAATCATATATTCTTTGTAAGTCAAAACACTCAAATATTGACAATTTCATATGGTTTGAACTAATATTAATGTGTTATAGCAGAAGAGAAATCTTACAAGTCCGTAATATTCTATTTTACAAAGTCACGTGTGTGGGCATACTCACATCACCCATGCCGACACAGGTCTTACATGAGGAAAGGGTTCTCTGGTAATAGATCAATGAAAGGTCTATAAAGATGAGTGTAATTTAGGCAGCCAGAATCAGAATGAGCAAAATGAAAAGAAAAAAAAAAAAAAAGCACTGAAATGGGGCTTATCTATTTACTCAGCACTTGATAAAGCCTGACAAGTTAATTAAGTCACTTTTATTAAGGTTGCAGTACCATGTGATACTTCAATGATAATACACTTAACTGATGTGGACAATACTAAAAAATAATACTGGAAAAAATGCCAATTAAAAGTTTATACTTAATAAGTCATTTAAACTAAATGACCTAAATTAGATAATAGGAATTAATAAACTTTTGTCTATAAGATGATTTTTAAAACATCGAACTGCCCTATCATGGTGGCAGGAGATTAGGAATTGTTCAACATGTTCAAAATGGGAATGAGAATAAATATTTCATAACATAATACAAAGGTATCAATATTTAAAAGCCTTCGTTCATACTTTACAAAATTCTTAATGCAATTTATGTTTCTGAGATGATGATATCTGGTTGATACATTTCTTTCCAGGTATTTTATGAGATTAAGGGTGTATGTTTATTATCTCAAACCCATCTTAACTAATTTCATTCTCAGGGTCAAAAACTTTCTGAAAATAACTGCTCTGGGATGTTCATTATTAATAGTGTTCCTCTCTCGTTAATAGTTTATGGTGAGCTTCTCAGAATATTATGAGACTGTAAAAGTTCTACCCCAATAAATGTGTCTATAGTAATAAATTGAATGTAAGTTATAGTCGGTGAGTTTCACATTGATTTATGCTTGTCGTAACAAGTAGCTGCACATGGTCCGCACAAGCTAGCAGAGAGCAGCATATGGTTTCCTATTTGCAGGTGCAGAAGACTCAGAAATAATTCCAACTTAGAGAAAATAATTAGAAAATGAGGTCAGAAAAATCACTAAAAAATCATTCATTATTCCGTTTCTAAATCTAATCTCATCGGGAAACCTCCTTTCAATCAACAATTTGTTTCTCAAGAATGCTCTCTTACTTGACATAGGAAACTAGAGCCAATTGGATGTGCTTCTGGAAGTGATTAAAGGTTAAAGACGAGGGCATGCAACAGAGACTCGAGGTGCACACACACTCAGTGCATTTGTTGTCCACCTATTAAAATCCTGCATCCTATTTTCGAATTACAGTTCTGCCATTCACACCACTGACATAGGTTTTTATATTAAAATTGAAGAAAATCTGTTTAAATTTTAATTAGAAGAGCTTGAATATTTTCTTCTTATGCAATCTAAAAATTCTAGATGTAAGAACTCAGCTCCAAATATCAGGATAAAAACTGAAAAACTCAGTTTATCATCACCATACTCCCAAATGTAATAATGGTCAGTATTTTCATATTGAAGATAAAATACCAAGATAATGGATTATTTTGTACCCGGGCTTTGTGTTGTTTTCACCTAGGCTTGGTTAGTTACTTTGTTTGACACCATGTATATCCTGCTCTCTCCAATAGAATTGCAAATCAAAAAATACTGAAGCATTTTGAAATCTGACATTTTGCCTTTGACTATCTCCAAATAAATACTTAGAATTTCTAGTCCTATGAAAACTGGAAATAGTTGTCTTTTTAGAGATTTTTGGCATGATTTTATAGTAGATCTAAAATATGCAGTTAGTAAGTTTAATATGACAGAAAATATTTAAATAAAGATGTGCATTGTGAGATAAATAATACAAAATGTTTTAAATAGCTTCATGTGGTTTATCTTAATCAATAAAAGTACGTAATGCTAAAGAAGATAGAAAGTAGAACACTTCACCCACAGGTGAGAAATGAGAAATTTTCACGCCTATTGAACACAACATAATTTCACAGTGGGTCAGCACAAATTTATATAGCACAGGTGTTTCTAAAATTGGAGTCCATTGGAAAAATGCACGGTATTCTATGCTCAACAATGTTCAAATACAACTCCATCTGGGTACTTTGCTGATTTCATGATAATATGCAACTTATTGAAATGTAAAAAATAATGCAAGTAAACTCCAAAATTAATTATCTTGAAAAACAACTTGCTTTCTTGCATAAGGGATTTTTGGATCCCTGATACACTCAAGGAAGTACACTTCAAAAATTCCATGTATAAATCTTTTAATAAAATTTTATTAACAAATAATTTCAAATTTCAAAATAAAGCATGTTATTTAAATAATGCAATGTATGTTTTAAAAACATTAGAAAAATTGTGTAGTGTAATTTTAAATCTTACAATCAAAACCTTGTTTTTTTAAAAAACTAGAGTGAAGGAGTGACCACTCTTCCTATTTAGGCTCTACTTATGCATTTCTAAAATTTCCTCAGTAGCTCTCTGTGTAATATAATGCTATTCAGTTATTATATTTCATCAAAACTGTACCTGCTCTTCAGAGAAAGACGGAAATGGCCTTTTGCTTTACTGAAACATTAGTTTATTAGGTTTTAAAGGCTGCCCGCGCTTCATTTAAAAAGGCAAGTTCTTTGTAACTGAAAGATGAGATGGTTAATTGTCAACTTTTAAAAAATCTTGATTTTTGATAAAGAAAACATATCTCACAAAATTATTAGAGAGTACGATAGAGCTCCGAGTTTTGAAAACAAGATGTCTTGTGTGAAATGGGCCCCCTGAGCATTTGTTCAAAAGGAGGCAGAAGAAGTTTGGTCCAATCAATTGAGAGATTGATTTCATATAAACGACTTTAAACAACAAAAAAAAAGGTTTACTATATTTTGTCAGGTTTTAACTCCATGATAACTGGGCTAGTTTGAATTCTTGTCTTCGTACGTCTGGCCCTGTCCCTGTCTTTAGCCCCAGGTCTTCGGCTCTTTCTGCTCTTGGAACATTCCTGATGGACAGACTCCCCATGTCTTTGCTCATCCTCAAGCTGTGGCCCTTTAACCTTCTTCTAACCTCCTGGCCAGCAGGATATGATTCATCAGGTCAATCAGAAAGTTTGAGCAACCTTTAAATTATAATACTATAAATACTGCAAAAGAAGTATTCTCATGTTATGGATAAGATATATTTTGTACATTTTTCAGAACAGAAACATTGAGAATTGGATCCTTTAGTATAGCAGTAAGAAACAAAATCCTGAAGTGGGCAGAGATGGAGGTTTTGGAGTCATGGGTCTGCCCACGTGGCCTCCTTGCCTCCCTTACCGCAAGAAGCAACAGGCGACATCCAGAGGTCAGAGCAGCCTCCCCTCTCAGTCTTCCTCGGCTGCCTTTGTGTTACAGGCCTGAGGGGTCGGTAAGAACAAAGAAGTCAATCCTTCCAAGAAAATACGACCCATCCCTTTTCTCAGCCCCAGACCGTGCTTGTTCCTGAGATTAAATCCTTTCTGCACACTTACACCCTTTTCCTTCTTTCCCTTTTTCTCTCCTCTTCTTCCCTTTTCCTTCCTCTCCTTCTCCCACGCAGGCTACCATGCCTGACAAATATCTGCATCACGTCTTAGTGAGTGCTTTCAAAGGTTTAAGTAGTAAACATTTCCTCCCAAAATAAATAATTTAAATTGCCAGAAAATAAATGCCATAGTTGACCACGCTAAGGGACTTATCCAAGTTTATACTGGAATTAAATTTGTATTACGTGAAACACAATACCATAAAACAGCAACCATTTTTTCTCCAAACACATGTATATGACAAAAACATGTTTTTCAAGTAATCAATAATAGCATTAAAAGCAGTGACCTAATCATAAAACAACCCTGCTTTGATTCCCTTTAACCACCAAACATGATCATAGAGCCACTATTTAAGTTGAAGCTGATTAACGTGTCAAACCTATTCTAGAAATGGTATAACTTTTCAATCCATAAAGGGTTTTTCAAGACCATCAAAAGAGAAGTTGAGGACTTCACGCACTGACGGGCAGTCATGCAGAAGAAACAAGAAATGATGGGCAACCAGGGTAGCACCAAAGGCCTTGGACAGTCCACACCTGAAACTTACAGCACATGGGTGAGGTGCTCAGAAGGTGACTGTCTGTAAATTAGTTCCCTTTGTTACCTGTTCAAAGGTTTCCACAGTGATAGTTTGTGCTAATTTATTGAATAACTTAACATTTCCTTTTTCCCTTCTTTTGTGAACACTTTGAAACATCTCCCCTTTTAAACTTTCACAGAACCAGAACCATCTATATCGAAGTGGAAACTGAGCATTGGTCCATGTAGATCTACATTTTATAAATGATCACTGAAAATACTTAAAAAAAATATTTGACTTGAAAATCCCCATTTCATAATTTTCTTATATTGCTTCTGAAACAGGAAATGATACCATCAGATGTCTGAGCCTCCCAAGTATATGTTATGAAAGGTTCATTAAAATTTATTCTATACTTTGCAAAATTTTAAAAAATATAGCAAATTTGATTAGTAATAAAAAAATTATAAAAACTTTGTAACATTCAGAGAAACCAAATTTAGTATATCAAATAAATAGTTTTTGTATTATTAAAATGACCTTAATCATTCTGATAACTGTAAGTCTTATATTTAAATGCAAAAGGCTATCTATAAAAGTTCTATCTATCTGTGGTAAAACACTCAATAAAAAGGTAAAGTTTCGATCTAGCTACCTCTTGCCAACCTCTAACAAGTCACAACAGAAATAATTTTAGTGTATCATTTTCTATTTTATATTATCATTTTTTAATTTTTCTAAGTAATCCAACAAGTATTAGGCTATATATGACCTTTGTAAAAATGTTAAAGAACACTTTATTTAATATTTTCTTACTTACCCCTACAAAAATCACAAATCTACTACAAAGGAGAGGGGCCAAAACATGCGTAGGGATGTCTGTGTACTAAACTTTATCTTTGTATATGAAAAAGCCATATAGATGGATTTTATGTAGATTTTTGAGTTCAAATACTTCCTTGCCTTATTGGGAAATCATATTTCTGAACATATTGGCTTGGGTATGCAAGTGACCCACCCATGCCAAATCTCAAGGGTAGGCCTATCCTTAGGGCTAGGATATTTTTTGTGTGGGCTTGTGTTTAAAATTGCCATTGCTTTAGAAGTTGCTGTCAATTTACCACCATACAGATGGGATGAAAAATTCCTAGTACGGTTCCATAGGTCCATGAGTATAAGAAATGTAGTATGCTTCTATTTACCATACTTCACCTATTGGTTATTTTTGTGACTTACCTGTAAGGTAGAAAGCACTATGGTTTGAAATGAAGCTCCAACTTCTCCTAGTTTAAAACCAAGGTGTGCACACTTTCAGAATAATATGTCTTCAGCAAAAAGAACACTTTAGCCATCATAGGTTTCCATAGCCAAGTGTAGGGGTAAGGTATTATTGAATTGTTTCTGCTATCATTTCCTAAATTGTCATCTCCCTGAAGAAATAATTTAAACCACCCTGGCTAGTGAACTCACCTGGAAAGGACATAAAGTACACATTAGCTTTACTTGACTAATTAGTCACATTAGCTGAAATGGAGAAATCTACCTGTGCGTAGACAGACCCTTTAGATTTTATACCTAAAATAGTTATTGAGCATTTGCTAAGTCCAGGCATTCTTCTATGCTCTCAGAAATTGGGGGTGTAGAAGTGAACCCCCTACCTACGAAATGTAACAATTCTAGAAGAAGTGGTGGTGGGAAGGGCTTCTAGCAACTTCGATCACAAATGTTTGCTCAGATTTCAGTTTACTGTCCTGAAGGTCTTTGCATTATGACTGTATTTTAATGAAAAATTTGTACTTCCAGCCTTTTCCTCCGGTTGATAGTAGGAAGGACCAATGTCCTTTCATATTAAGGGACACATTGGCATGTGTTTTAGAGAACTTTCAACAACGTTCCCCCCCCCGCCAAAATGAAATTTATTCCAAGCTTATAAGGACAAAATCAAGCTGAATCAAGATTCGTCACACAATAACGCTTGAAGACTTCAAGACTCTTGCTGTAGAATCATTTATGTCCTTTTAACAATTGTAAAGGTCTTAGGTTCCCTTTCGACACATGTTGTAAGTCCTAAAGATATTAGAAATCCTTCACAATGATTTTTCTTTTAACAAACTTGAATATTATAAATTGTCCTCTAAAAAACTAAGGCTTTACTAACAAAGAGCAAGATTGTATCTCTGTGATGTGAAGATCTAATGGTATCCACTAGGATGTTTTAGTCCTCTTATTTTTCTTTATTTCCCATTCAGAAACATGGAGATTGCTTTGATACCTACACAGAAGAGTTTTGTGCAATTTGTGGTTGCAATAGCTACTTATTGAAGAAAGGAATACAATTTTTTTTGTTGTTGTTTTTAGGAGAAACGTTTCTGCTGCAGTATCTCTTTTAATCTCCTTTATAATACATCCATGCTAATCTAAGAATCATGGGAAATTTCGACTACATTTTATATTAATTGATTTAAACATATATTCTTACTTTAAAAATAGGTATTTAATATTCTAAAGATTCAATGGACAGAATCTAGTATCAATTTAGTTCTTAAAATACACTTCTCATAAACAAGGAATTTAGATATTTCCTTTAAAAATGAACTCAGGATTCCATTTATTTATTCAGTAAGATGATCTAAATCCTTTGACATTTGTGGGGAAATGCCTTACAGGTTTAAATATTATATATCATTGCTCTTTTGGCTCTATTAATAATATGTGGACAGATTTGGCTACATTTAAGTCTAAACAGTGGGAATATTCAAATACTTTAATGGGCAAAATACCTGTACTACACAATTTCTTTCTAAGATAGCAGTGAGTGTTTTTGTGTGTGTGTGTGAAAGAGAGAGAGAGAGAGAGAGAGAGAGAGAGAGAGAGAGAGAGAGAGAGAAGAACATAGAGACAGCAAGAGGGAATGAGAGTTTTGCAGAAAATTAAGCAGGACAAAAGAAACATGTGGTTATGTTTCTTAGTAAGAGAAGGTAACTTCTTTTTAGAATTCAAGGTCCAAAGATGGTGTGTCTGGGAGCACTATTATTCATGTTCTCCAAGCCCAGGCATTTTCCTTAAATGCATAAGCTAAAAGATGGGCCTTTGATAAGTAATATTTAAGATTGGTTTTATTTTACTGTTGCGCACAAGATTCTGCGAATTCCTTAATTCACTGTACAATCTAATTACAGCTTGATTTCTCAGTGGGAAAATATATTACCCTATCTTCTCAAGTTACTTTTTGATTATTATCTTCTATGGCTACTGCAGCCCTGGATTACGGCCCAGTCATTTCTTTCACTTTAGTCCTCTCTGTAAGACTGAGTATTGCAGTCGTCGATTTGGTCATACAACATTTAGTATTGATTATGGAGACTGGCAAACGGAATGTAATACTCATGCCTGGATGTTGGGGATACATCTCACAGCAAGTATTCACAATAATGCACCATTGTGGGTGAGTTGTTGTGAGTGATTAAAGTAGCCAGGAAGGTTTCACATTTAAAACTCATTGGGTTTATAATCATATGATAATTATTTTAGCAAAAGCACTCTGCATCTAATTTTTTTCCTAAAACATTTTTCATATATAATCATCATCATCAAAAAGTATATGTTTAAACTCTGTATGTTCTCTGTTGAGTGCTGCTCAGAATTTTTTTTTTTTGAAATCCTCTGACTATCCTAAGAACACTGGTAAATGTTGACTTGGGTGCCATCAAAGAGAACAATATGCGGGCTCCTATCAGAGAGGAGACCGTGTCTAAGCAAAGAGATGAACATGCAGAGAACAAAATCTTGGCTTTCTTTCTGTTTCTGCTCTTTCTTTATTTGATCTCAGTGCCTCTCTTTTCTACCTCTCTGTGCTTCCTGATCTGTCTCTCCTCTTCCTGCACCTCCCCTATCCAAAGGCAGCACACATTTCCAGGGCTTTGGAGAGAGGCCTCTGTAGAGTGTGTGGCTCTTTCCAGAAATGGTCCTTAATAACATGAGATACTAATTGTTCCTGCCTGTTGGCCCTGCCTCCACCACTCTTTGAATCTGTCTTTAGAGCCTCTTCTGCTCTGCTCACTTGGGAAGACCAAGGTTTTGGCCAAGGGAAAGGTTCACAAAATCACAGTAGTGAAGCCGTGGTCCCATCTCAGAGTAACAAGCTCTGAGATCAGTGTGGAGGACCTGTGTGACCCCTGCCACCTGCAGACCACCACCTGTTCCTGCTCCAGTGACTCTTCAATAGTGTGTCAGACTCAGCTGGGGTCATGGGCCACAGGGACTTCCTGGTTTCCAAGGTTTCTAATTACTAAAGGGTATCTTTATCATAAAGCTACTGTTTTCCTTTTTAAATTAAATTTGCTATCTTTATTTTTTAAGTTAACAGTTAGTGGTCAACGTGGCTATGCTTTTGAGGATAGTTTCTTTTTTTTTTTTTTAGTTAAAGAAAAAACTAAATGTAGATTACTTTTATAGACTCTGTGTTATTATGGACTTTAGGTAAAATTTTTAAAAGTTAATCTCAATAATCAAAACACAAAATGTGAATTTGTTCATAGCTACATTGCACCAACTTGAGCAATGAATTTTGCTCTGCAATAGTGACTTCAATAGGACAAGGTTTATTGCATTTGATCAGAGTCAGAATCCCTGCCCTAACAGTACTAAAAACGTTTGATAGGTGCTTTGAGACAATTTTTAATTCACCTTCTAATAGAAAGCCTGTGATCAAAAAAATTAGAATCTTTGTATTAATTTCTTTGAACTGCGTGTAGAAATCAGTGTTCAAACTTATTTTTATTACTTTTTTCTTTCATTTTCAACTTCATACAGCCTGGACTTACTACTTTTTTGGACAAAACTTTAAGAAAGGGTATTTACTTATTAAGTTGTTTAGAATGCTTTTTGAGAATTCTTTATACAAATTCTCCATGAACTGAAATATTATTGAATTTCTGATCAGAGATATGACGAACAGTCAATATGCACACAAGGAAAAGATGCCGGCAGCGGGGGGTGAGGGGGGGGAGAATGAACCCCTAAAAAGGTCCAAAGTTGATTCAATATCACAGATAAGATCACAGTAGGGTTGAATATCAAATTAGGAAGTGCCCACTCTACAAAGAGAAGGGGGTGTTTTTGAAGACGTTCATGTCTTCTGCTTAATCCACATTATAAATTGGATGAGAACGCCCTGCTAAGTGTGACTTGGGTTTGAAGAATTTTGAAGACCATAACCAAGTTTCCCCTTTGAACAGTATTTAAGGCTACTTCTTATCTTGTTCCATGCACAAGTAGAAGCTTTTTGATTTAGTTTAATAAAAGTATTTTCAACCTTACAAATGTAGGCATGTAAAATAGCCCTTTTCTCTAATAAGGCTTTTCACTGACAACCTTTGGTTTCATTGAATGCGTTAAAACACAGCCACCCAATGTTAACTAAGACTGCAGTGAGGGACTCTGATTCACAAGCGTATTTTCATTTAATCAAAGACACCTGGTTTTTCCAATGTCTGACTCCAAGTAATTCCGAGTAATTTTTTTTTTCTTTTTCTTTTTTTCTGATAAAGGACCTTCCTTTTCTATAGCTGGTACCATCAAAATGCATTGGTCCCCTCCCTCCACCCTCAAACCAAAGAAGTAAACAATATTCATGTAGGGGGAATATAACTTAAGCAATTCACAGAGTATACAAACATTTATTGGTACAAAACCTGAAACATGAGTTTTTTGTTAAATTTTAACAGTGTTTTCTCAAATCTTCAAAGCTTGCCTTGATGGTTTGCTGAAGTAATTGAACCACTCTTGAGTTGTTTTATATAGGACATCTTATCTTTCTTTCATTACTCAGGCTGTGGCTTCTTTTCTATTCCCATGAAATCCATGTACACACTTTAGAAGCCCTCCTGAACAAGCTCGCTTCTAACTTTCACAGAGCCCTTAGCACAATTTGAATACGAAAGAGATACTGAATAAAAAGCTTTAATCTCTTGTCTGTTATGCTGCTTTCTGGCCTCTCTTCATCTCTTCCTCTTCCAAGGGCTTTTCTGTGCGAGTAAAGTGAACACTTTCTGTTTAAAGTGAAGTGTGATATTCAAGAAGATGCATTCGGTAGGCTGAGATCGGGAAGCGGCTCCTGCAAATCCCCTCTGTCAAAATTTAGCTACATTTCTGCTGCATGGCCTTCTGTTTAAGTCTTTGCAGGTAAAAGATTAGCAAAGAGCTCTCCGTGAACAAAAATCATTCAATCAGCAGAATGTACAGGGAGTATCAAATGTGCCCTCCGCCTCAAATACTGTGGGGCTCTCTCCTCTGATACCTCTTCCCCTCGGTGAGCTGAAACTGCTTGAAAGGGTTTTCTGTTCTCTGGTCTCTTGTCAATTTGAATGCCAGGAAATGAGCCCCCTTTGTGAGATTAATTAATAGCAGGAGCGGATCGGCCGAGCCCAATCGCCACGCAACGGAGCTGTAATTGCTACTTTGTGGAAAGGAAAGAAAAAAAGTTTGGGTTGCCGTTTAAGAAGAGGGTTTAAGGAAAGTTCTTTGAACTAGAGGTCTCAGTGCACTGGATTAAGGCAAGAAGCAAGGAGGCCTTTGAAGTTTGCTAAGAGGTTTTGGAGGGGAAAAAAGTTGGGTGGCAAATGCGAGCTGGCAACATCAAAAGCGCTCTCACCGCTCCTCACCTGCTCGGCTTCCGAACGGGGACCACAGGCTGGAAAGCAGCAGTGCGGGTCAAATGACCAGCTAGGGAGGCGGTGGGTGGGTGTGTGTTCATTCGGGCTGCTAACACACACTGTTGCTGCAGTGTCTGGGCCGTGTGCGTGGGCACACTCGCGTTGCAGGCGCTGACTGTGAGGCTCTGCTCTTGACAGTGCAGAAGGAATGAACATGCATGTGGGAAACAACCCCTCAAACTGATTTCTCTCATTCTTCCACGCCACTATCCCTTCTAAGATCTTCCAAGACATTTTTAAAAGTTTCTCTGCTTATCACTTAACAATGATATATTGATAAGAGGAAAAAGAGATGGGATTATTGTGGAAAATATATCCATCCCCTGTCTGGAAATAAGAATTAGCATCTCAACAGGGGCAATATCGCCCTCAAGGGGGTGAAATTGATTCTTGGGGGGGAGGGCTAAAAAAAATCTTAGAAATTACAACTGTTTATGGCTCTCTAAAGGACTACAGTACATCAACAGATACATAATATATCTGAACTAATACAATTTCATGGGGAGGGGAACAATTAGAAATAAAATATCTACAAAGACTTCTTAGAGGTCATAATAAAAAATAAAATTTTAAAACCCTGAGGATCACTGGTGTATGCAAATTTCTAAAAGGTAGCATGAATTTCATTTCCTATGAGTTATGTATTGACCAAAAGTTAACGTAAGCATGTGCATTTCACTTTTATTTTGTATGTTATAGGTCTTATCTCAATATTTTTTATACCTCCAAATCTTATATTGAATGTTTTTTAAAATTATTATGCTATTAAGCTTGTCAAACTGATATAATAAAAAGATCTACATATTTTAATTGAAAAGCTTGAATAGAGTTTACTTCTTACCATTATTACAATTTGTCCATGAGCTCAGATTTCATATTTGAATTTTTCAAAAAAAAAATAATCAAATTAATTTGCCTGGTATTTTGGCTACCTTGTGAAATATTACAAGTTCTAAACTCAGAAATGTTATAATGATCTGGTAGATCTACAAGTTTTATTACTACAACTTATCCTATCCATTCAAACTTTATGTTGTATACTTTTTTCTAGACTAATATGGTTAAGTATTAATTTCAAATGATAAGCAATATTTAAAAGAGGAGTTATAGAAAAAAATTAAAAATACACTGATATTTATTAGCTAATAGTATAGTTTTAAAACTCTTACTAATTTGAACTCGAGTGTTTTGTTTTCATCTTGAACTCAACTTCCAAAATAAATACATAAAATTTTAACTTAACCAAATGTGGAAATATTTAGGGATCTATTTTAATAACAAGAAAGACTTGTGTTCTATGTTTTTAATTTGTAACAATGCTGTATTTTTCTCCCATTATAATGGCAAGAAATGTTTGAAAATCAAGAGTCAATCCCAGTCTGGGTGGAATAAACCAGACACTTTTCTAGGCCTGCTCTTCAGCTACAGGTCATGATTCTGAGCATCACCACCGTTCAGAGTATTACTCTTCACTGACTTTGAGAAAGACTTTCTGGAGGCGTTTCCTTAAGAAAAAATTATATACATGGCAATATGCATAAGAAGCATGTCTTCTCTTTTCCAATGTATTTGGTCTATTGTGTTCAGAAAGATATTCAGTAGAGTGACAGTCTTAGCCAAAGGGACCGGTGACATTTCAGGGCTTCCTTTTCATTGACATCCAATACCAATTCATGCTGCACAAGCAGGTTGGCTGAGCCTAGCATTCAGCCCACAGTGAGCAATCAATAAACGTTGTTGACTGACCTCATTGGTGCACCCAACACATCAACCCATGGACTTTGCAGCCTCATTACAGAACCATCTTGGGGGACCTGCCATTTTGAAAGTTTTACAAATATTTTTAATACAATGAGTGAGTGAATGAAGTAGCTAGTAATTATGAGTCCATTGCCAGAATTCCCAATCCCCAATCCTTCCAAACTTGCAAGAGCATATGTCTCTGTTTCCATTGAGAGCCCATGCCTGATGGCTTACCTCACTTAGCAGAGACCTCTCCACTTTATGTAGAATATAAATTATGGACATATAGAAATATGTACAATATAAATGACCTAACCTCTATATTCTACAATATTGCCTACACCCTAGTCTACTAGCTGTCAAAAAGCTGTTCATAATTACACTCATTAGGAAAAACAGGCATATATTCAATTACTTTCCTGCTGCCAATGCAAGAAACAAAATAGTTTCCTCTTTTATTATATCAAATATCCTAGTTTAGGCCATGCATGTTAAAGTTTATCACTCCTTGAGGATTGTAACTGCAACATTTTTGAGCTATCTAGAGGATTATAATTGTGTGCACACATCAATTATGGATTGGGTTCAGCATTTTCAGATAACTTCCCAAATCACAAAGACAGAACAGGAGTCTCCAGGCAGTTTCAGGCCAGTTTGATTACAGGTGTAGTACACACAGCCTTGTTAGTTCTCCGTGATGAGGCCTTCCTTTCCCTGCTGGGTCTCTGGGAGAGAAACTGACCATTGCTTTTCACTAACAATTTCTTCCCGTTCCCCAGAGATGCCTTAATGAGCCCCTCGGACATGGCCAAAGGCAATCTTGTTCTCTGGGCCGGTGAGGTGAAAAGCCAAAGCTTAACCTACCAGACAAGCAAGAATTAATAAGGTATCTTTGATTCATCTCAATTCATTAACAAAGTTACCAGTTTGGCGGCCTTAAGGAACACAGTGTTGCTCTGTCATTTCATTTACAAGTATTGAATGAAACACCCATGCCAAGGTATGTTAAAAAAATTAACTTACAAAGAAAATAAATGAATGTAGAATACTAATTGGGGGAAAGCAACTGACAGATACTGCAAAAGATTGATTTTAGGGAAAATGGAGAAATCTGTTTTCTGTTTATTTTAAGGACAGGAAATGAATACTGATTAGAAATGTATAGGCAGTTGCATCGTGCAGCATTTGGTAATGTTTTCACTGGATATTTGATTTGTCTAAGTTTTTCCCAGATTTTAGATTGGATGCCAGTTATCAGAGTTAGTTTTTGGTCTAATAGTTGGACTTCCTTGGATACATGGCTCTTAAATTGTGAGCATTTGCCATGCCTTCCTGTGGAAAAATAATTCAAGCACAAATGTCGCATTGCCACAGAGAGAAATGCCTACTTTAAGTAGGCAAAATAAGGCTGATATGAGGTGGTTCAATTTCCGTTGGCTTATTTTTCTCCTAAGAAACTGCTGTGAATTTGTTGAGAAATATTACCCATTTGTGTTTGTAGGACTCTTGAAGTCCTATATTATTATTCCTTAAATGTGTTGTGTGGATACCTGTCTATCTGTTATGTAGCTAATCGATCAAGAGATATTTCCTGTCTAGGATAGAAGCAAAGACGAAACAAAGCCATATACCTAAATAAGAAATGCTAGTTTAAAAAGAACGTATTAGAATGCAGCTCCTCAGAGAAAGAGAGGCGGCGTCGATTACTCTGGGCGCACACTTAGCTGTTGCTTAGCGTTGCCCTCCCGTTTAACTGGGGGAGGGCACATCTTATCCGCATTTGTTGTGTTACAGCCTTGCTAGGGGCCTGTCTCCACAGTGAACAAGGTGACCGTGGAAGCAGCTTGGGGCTGCCAGAGAGGCAATGGCAGAGTCAAGCTGCTTCCCTAATCAGCTTTGCTGGGACTGCTACAAGATAGCCTCTGTGAAGAAATGTAGAGAATAGTACGCAGGATCTCCTGGAACTATCTACAGTGTACATGGGCTGGAGTCAAACTATTCTAATTCTTCATGGGAATTTTGGAAATGCAGTAGTGAGGTTCTAGTGACATCTAAAGGCAGACTCTTCAACTTGTGCTGCGCTTCTAAACAGCCTGTTCCTTTTTACAAATCCGTCTCATGATAGCTTCTGACAAATTTCTTCCAAAATCTGCACAAGGCAATTTTACCTCGGCTCTTCTCTCTTCTCGGTCTGTGTCGTTGGGAGTGGGGATTTTCATGGCGTGCATGTGTGCCTCTCCCGTGTACGATATTCTATCCCTTCTATCACCGGTGTGAGGTCGTCTTCTCCTCTGAAACTTACACACTTAACAATTCTTTGGCCACATGTCTTAAGGCCAAACCAGGCTACAATACGTAAACTACACCCTGGGTGAGAACCTCCACTGCCACCTTGCGAAGCTTCTGCCTTGGTAGCAACTACACAGCTAGCTGCCTATGTAATTCTCCCTCTTCTGCATTCCTGGAGCTAACAATATGGTCCAGAGGCTGTGTGAGTTTCCTCTGAGGCATAGGCATTGGCCAGCCCACCTGCCGCTGTCATGAATTGGGTATGACTGCCTTGCCAATTGGCATAGAGAGATGTGCACTTTTAATGTTGAGTGCCTGCATTTGAACTGTGTTTTTTTTCTTCTTCTTTAAATAAAATGACCTTTTCCTTAGCTTTCTCACATCCCTCAATTCTATAGGCTTCTTTTGCCTCTGCCCACTTTGTCCCTAATGGTAGGGACTTTTACCTTGTCTTTGACCACCCTGCAAAGGAGGCTGGCTTTCCACCAGCACCTCCTGCCCAAGCATCCTGGCCATGGACACACGGGCGACCTCCTCTCCCGTTTCAGATGAGCCCCTTAGTCTCCTGTCATGCAGATTAGTGAGTCTAAAATGTCTCATGCTTTGATTTGCTTTCACCATCCTTAAACAATCAGATGCATCCCATTGGTAAATTTGGACAAGGGCAAGAAAATTAGAGCATGTACACAAGGCAGCAGGGTATTTTGCATGCAGGTGATTCCCAGCAATAATAGAACCTGAATGTGTTTTCTTAGCTGTCCGTTGAAGGGATGGGAGTTTTTCTTTTCTTTCTTCTTCTTCTTCTTTTTTTTAATGGCCTTGATGAAAGACCTATAAAGTTGAATTGAATAGTTGGAAGATAATAACTCTAGTGGTAAAGGTCCCTGCATAGGTCTACCACCCTGCCCCTGGCAGTAATCCTGGCTTTGGGGATCTGAAATTTCCTAAAGATGTATTAGTGTCGTATACACATGTGCTCTTGTATGCTCATAATCCTTTTCACTAGCTTCTTAGCTGCATGCTTTGTATTTAAATTTTCCTTCTGACCAAGTAAATCCCTTTGGATGAAGTGACAGGATCTTTTCAGCACCCATAGCTGGTGACAGCTGGTGGAGAAACTCTGAAAGGCTGCAAAGTGTTTCTTACTAGCTTTCTTCAAGACCAGTGCCAGCCACCAGCTGAGCGATTTCTTAGTTCTCCCTTCAGGCATCAGTCAGTTGAAGGGGCTCACAGTAAATGCTGAAGAAGTATAATAGATATTAATATAAAAGACAATATCTGTGCTTCTGGCTTAACCATGCCTTTAATTAGGTACTTATTTATTATATGTGAACATGGAACCTTTTCATTAATTCTGGTGTAACCCTTTATTAATACTGTATGAAGTATATTCTGGCATCTGAAATGGGTGAAAACGGCTTTGAAAGCAGTGATTGCCGATAGATAACCTTTGCAAAAACAGTTCGCATGGCCAGATGCATTCTGTGTCCCCTTCTGCAGTGAAGTTTTCTTGTGGATTTTTAACTTGCAATATATTCTGTTGTTTTAAATGAAAATTGAAAGATGCCTGTGTTTTTGGGGAGGGGATTCCTCTGGCAAGTTGCCATTGTTAGATTAAGTAATGACGTAATGAGAAAGATTCATACTAAATAAGAAACTAGACTTTGAATTACTGTGTGCATTAGTAGTAAGCTGGCCCCCATGTGGAATTATTTACTTTCACATAGTTACCTAACCAGATGCTATTTCTATATTTTCTGAAAAAGCAAAGTAAAGTAATATTTTCAGGAGGAATAAGGATATTAATCATTTTACAGCAACATTTTGTTGTCGTTGTATATTCTTTGTAAAGTTAGATCCCTAACACACTGAATCATCCTAGAAATTAAACATTTGCTCACACATAAAACAAATCTAAAATGCAAAGTAATATACCTCTCCTATGGGTGTCTGGCTATAGATTCACTTTCACATACTTTGTTCTTTTGTTTGTTTACCACTTTTTCTTACTCCTGCCTTAATCTTTTGAAGCATGAAGAGAGAGTTGAGAGAGTATTTTATTATTTGTGTCTTAGTATATATAAATACTCCTTGAAATTAGAATTTAAGGGAAGGAGTATTTGATGCTATATGTTATATCCATATGGAAATCTGGGAGAGCATAAACTAAATCAAACAGCTGACCAGAAATGTTGGTTATCCCAGAACTTTGAGAAGTCTTACTTGAGACAAATAATTTAACAATTAAAAATTAATAGCAGAGCATTCTGGTTTGGTAACAACAACAACAAAAAATTACATAGAAATGAAAACCGTTCCCCAGAAGTGTGTGTGTGTGTGTGTGTGTGTGTGTGTCTGTGTGTGAGTGTGTATACGTAATTTTTATTTTGCATTTTCAGGGCTTTTTAAATGGACAGAATTTTACTATTAAATTAATATGACATTCTGTGACTATTTTAAGAAATGTGAATACTGTATTTCATGCTATGATCCAGTTTTACAAAATCTGTTGCTCTTAAAAATCTAATAAGCTAGAGATGAAAAAAATAATACAAAATTAAAAGGAAGTGGTCATTGTATTTTACTTTATATTTTGGGTTCACAAACCATATTTTAGCAGCAAAATAGATTCCGTGTCTTTCAATGAAAGAGAATGGTACAATTTGGAGTTTTAAATCCTGAATTTTCATTCATGTTGTTCTACACTCAGCATCCCAAATTTTCTTATATCAGCACCTCTGGGTGGAGGGAGGGGATGCTGTAAATGGTGGACAAAATGAATTGGAGGCTTTTAAAATTATAAATAGGTCATCGATAATTCCTCAAAATGTCACTTTGCAAAACATCAAATGATGCCTTTTTCTGAAACACGAGAAAAATGCTAAACTCAATAATCATGGTATGCTACAAGAATACTAAATAAGCTGTAGAAAGGATAAAATTTCTCCCAAGAACAATTAAAAGTAAGCAATATGCTAACAATAAAATTGAAATTTTAGTTTGTTATAGGTGCTGGTGGTGCTGTTTGAACCAAAATGCACATGGGCTTTCAAATATTCAAGCACTTCACCATCATATTTTTTGCACCTGATGAATTATTAACACAGGGCTTGTACTGGGCTCACCAGCTACTCCTGAATCCCTATTAGTAAGTCACAGTTTGATGTGTCACCATGAAGGGTGAAGAGGATGTCTAATAAGAATGTCATCTATTCATCAGTAGGCACACGCTGATAATCTGTTTCTTGATCTACTTCATTTTGCGTTAAGTAAATTGTTTAAAATGGGCTTTGTGTAAGAAACTGCTTGATTTTGTTTTGTTTTTGCTTTCCAGTTCTTGTTCTTAGAGATAGGAGTGCATGGATATGTGCACATGTGTGTTTTAATGGACAGTTTTGTGTGCTGTAATTTTCTTGGTACTTCTTTCCACCAAATATTCAAACGCAAACATACACGTACACGTACCGCATACCTGTATATGTGGTGTCTGTTTACATTTTCTGCCATGCAGTCATTAAGCACACAACGTAGACTTAAAGGATGTCAAAACTGACAGCTTCAGCATGATTGATGACGCCGTGGTAGACTGATTCTTACCAGGTGTGGTGTGATGGGAATTCAAATGCTGTTCAGAGCTCCTATTTGTGTTGGTAAAGTTTTGCTTGTCTATAAGTTTTTTTTAGGGGAAAGAAGGCAGGGTAAGCTTCTGAACTTGTGATCTTAAACCCTTATTTAAGATGTTTTGAATATTTTAAAGAAAAAAAAATGGGATTTTCTTCCAATATGCATATCTGATGCATGCTATCCATTTTTATATCATTTACTCCTCAATACACATCTGAGCATTCTCTTATATTATCAGGATAAATATTTTCAAAGACATAAAATTACTGGTCCTGTTGTTGTTATTCTTTTAGGTAAACAAATGCCCCATTTACTCTCTTAACTGGACAGAAGTGCTAACTGCCTTCCCGAGTCCGTGAAAACACCAAGCCAAAATTTTAATTAAAATTTCATGTGAGTATTTTGAGCAGCTATAACTTTGAAGGGGTGAATGAATGTGACGTTCTCTCGTCTCTATACACGTAGAGTCTCCTCTTTACATCTGAGAGCTCGGATTTGCTCCTGCTGGACACTAGGCATCAACATGAACGAGTGAGTATCTCTGTGAACACCCTGAGTTTTGCTTCTCCTAAGCTTGTCACCCTGGCTGACACTGTGTACCAGAGGCAATCATGAACGTGAACCATGTATGCTGATAACAGAATGAAGCTCGCTCATTTTCCATAATTGAATTCAATGTCTTCTGATCACAAAGAACTTTTCTTCCCTTTTGGCCATTTAAGGTGGGAATGACAGTGCTAAATGGTTTACACTCTGCATAATTCCACAAAACAGGATTCCCCGCCTCAGGATGTTGTCATGACCAATCTGTCATTACCAGAGGGAAGCTGGCAACTTAAGTAATCAGTGGACCTAGGGGATGAGGTCCAAACTTCACCCACATCCTTATTCATCTTTCCAAAGAACACTGACTTAATGAGGCCTTTGGATATTGATGGTCTCAAAGGGTTGTTCCATGACCTGCCATAAAGTACATTCCTCACCAAATTTTCAAAGAAAATTTTAACACAAAGCCCAATGTCTTTAATTTTATTCCTTTGGTTTGTCCTTGAGGTTTCAGGTAAGCATATAAATAAGAGAAGAGGCAATTCATTCAGACTAAAATGAAATGGAGCAGCCTTTTTAAAGAATGACTGTGGGAGTTCAGCCACCTTTATTCATCGAGTGGTGGGACTCTTTTATGGACACGCTCCTATCCTGATGGCCAGGCGTCGAGAGAGTTTCAGCTACTGTAATTGGGCAGTACTCATTAGCACAAACTAACTAGCGTTGCTTCTTAGATTCTTTCTACTACATGCTGCCTATTTGGAGGACTTTGACCAGCAGGAATTGCCTGGCCACCATCTGAATTTTCCATTACTTGTTTTCTCTATTACTTACCTTGATGTTTTTCTGATTGTTCCTTATTTCAACCCTGCTACTCTGTCCCCAAGAACATGTGGCTAACCACTAAGGCCTGTTTTTCTTGGTTTTGGAGACATTCAATTAGACAGGGGACACTAAGCCAATCTGTCAGCCCTTTCCAGGGAAGTTGCCAAAGTGCCCTTTAGCCAGGCACTAGACGTCTGGAGGAAGAGCAAGGCAGCAACCTTTGAGTGTATGCCGAGTGCAGAGCACTGTGGGAACAAGGCGTCAGAGAGCTGAGAGGTGGCTGGAGAGGGTGCAGTCCTGATGATGCAGTGTGTGTACGCAGAACAGGTCCTGGTCACTGCAGTGGGGTCACAATATTGGGTGACATGGCTTAACAGGTGTGCTTCAGAGAAATGTTGGCTTCCAATGACCAAGTCCTTCATATGTGCAGTAGGGTAAAGCACTTTCTAGAAAAAAAAATCCAACATATAGATTATATGGACACAAAATAAAGGTTCACAGATAAAGAAAAGTACTGTATGCTCTCACCAAAGAGTATAATTAGAGGAAGTCAATGATAAATTGCTCAAATAAGATATATTTGGAAGTGAAGAACTGTTCCTGATAATTATATAAGGACAACAGATATACACCAGGACCACCCAACACACCACTACATATTCTCACCCTAAATGTATATCTCATTCCACAAATATCCAGTGAGAACCTGCAACATCCGGAATTTGTGGTGTGGGGCTTGAGGGTTGAGTGCTAATCAACAGGTGGCTATCTGGAACTTGCTAGAAATCTACCCACAAGCGTGCCAGGAAAGCTGTTCACATGGAAGTGTCTCATTTCGCTGGAGGAAACAGTCTACAAAAACACCTGAGGGAGGCCACAAGTACAGCTGTTGGGTGCTGCTGGCTGCTGTGTGCTGCAGGGACCCTCTCTTGGGGAGGCCCCGCAGCACTGGGGAAGCTTTGCAGAAATCTGCTGGTAAGTGTACTGGAACCAGGAATTAAAGCCCTTTCCTCCTGCAGTAACTCTCTGGCGCCCTCTCCTGGCAAAACGTAACATTGTGCTAGCTTGCAGAAGAAGAAACACTTAGAGGGCTCAGATCCATTTTCACAGATCAGGCAAGAAAGGAGGAATTTAGACCTGAGAGAGGCAATAAATCCATAACTGGTCCACACAAGAAAAGTGTATCACTCACAGGGCCACTCCTCAGAGGGGTCTCCTTTGTTCTGGTTTTAGGTTCTTCTGGAGGTTACTTGTAGGAATATGCTAATACTTGTAGTTCTTGGTATATCAACTTTATCATCTACTAATACCTGAGTCTGGAAAACGAGAAATGTGGCCCATTTTATCATCCCCTTCTCATCTCAATGTTTCAAAATTATGCTGTAGTCACCTATAAAACGTCAAATAATATACTTAAAGCTTATTTCCACCCACCAAGTTCGGGCAGCATTTTCTGACTCCTAGGATGAGAAATGCCATTGCTTCTATACTTCCTTTCACTTTCCCTCTTCACAATGACATACTCACTCTTCTCAAACTTAACGTTACTTTTCTGTTCCTACTGTTACATTCTCTTTTGTTGTTATAGTTAAATCATCTATACTTTATCTGGTAGTTACTCCTGAAACTGAAACCCAATGAACCACATTTTCAACGTTGTGATTATATGTTATTTATGAGAATATTATTTATGGGAACTCTTGGTGACGTGATGGTATACATAAAAGCAAATATGCAAATGTTAAATGAGAAAGGTGCTATTCTTGTGACCATATTATCATTAAAATATGGAGCTTTTTTAGAAACCTCAAAATTAGAGTGAGTGATGGAGTCAGGTGGCTCAAATCTATTTCTGATGCAGTGCTTTTGAGCACAATGCTATAATTAAACTATTATTTTAACTATTCTCTCTTAAGAGATTTTAGATTAAAAATAAAGATTGTTAGCTGTTATTCATGAAAATTAATTTATGTGCATTGTTTTCAGTCAAGCAACATAGAGATGATCATATGCTTTCCTGTATTCTAGCACCATTGCCCTTTCTGTTCTGTTTATTTTTAATGGGATTGTAGTATACATATTATTTTTAAAAACCTTTTATTTTAAGATTACTTTTTGATTGACAGATGAGTGGCAAAGATATGACAGAGAATTCTTGTGTGCCATTTATCCAATCCCCATTGCTAACTTCTTACGTAACCGCAGCATATTTAGCAAAACTGAGAATTAACATTGGTACGACAATATTAACTAAATCACAGACTTTAGGTAGTTTTATACAGTTCGTTCACTAACATCTTTTTGTCTATTCAAGAATCAGTTCCAGGGTACCCCATTGTGTTTACTTTCTAAAGTTATCCTTTATGGTGTAGAGTTCTGTGTGTCTTAAAAACTGCGGAGTGATGTGTCCACCATCCCGGCATCATACAGCACAGTTCCACCACCTGCACAGCGCCACAGCTCTGTAATGGTCAGCTCCTCCCTGTCCCTCAACCCTGACAACCACCGAGATGGTAATCCTCACTATAGTCGGTCTTTTCCGGAAAGCCCTATAAATGGAATCATGCAACACATAGCCTCTAGGCCTGGCTTCCTTCACTTGGTAAAATGCATTTAGTGTTTATCCATGAAGTTGTATAAATCAATAACTTCTTCCTTTGTATTTCTGAGTGGTATTCCATTGCATAGATGAGCCACAGCATATTTATCCATGCACCTGTTAAAGAACATCTGGGTTACTTCCCATCTTTGGTTATTATGAACAAATCTATATAAACATCCAACTGCAAATTTTTGAATGAATATAAGTTTTTAATTCATTTGAATAAAGTGCTGGGTCCTATAGTATGTTTAACTTTGTGAGAAAAGGCGAATGGTTTAGGTCATTAAGTATGAAATGTCCGATTTTGAATCAAAAGTTTGATTTATTGTATCTCAAACAAGAAGCAGTACAGTTAATCAAAGTATGCACCTAAACTACATAGTATTGCCATCTTAATGGTAGTTGTTTATGCCAGCAGCAAAGAAGCCTGAACAGCAAGTGGCTATGAATTCATAAAAGGCGCTTTCCACAGCTTGTTGAGAATTGAATATTTTTCCTCGCAAGAAGCAGTCCAAAGCCTGGAAGAAGCGATAATCAGTTGATACAAGCAAGATCTGGTGAAAACAGTGGGTGACAGAGAGTGTCCAAGTCCAGCCTCTGTAGTTTGAGCAGTGTTGTTTGTGCGACATACGGTCAAGCTTTGTCTTGCAAGAGGATTGGCCTGTCTCTACTGACCAATCTCAGTTGCTTAATCACAAACATCCTCATCATTTCATCCACTTGGTTACAGTAGACATCCACTGTAATTGATTGACCAGGTTTCATGAAGCTGGAATGGGTAACGCCAGTGCCGGACCACCAAACAGATACCAGTAGGTTTTTTTTGATTAATATTCTGTTTGGGACTATGTTTTAGCACTTCATTTTTATACAACCATTGTGCCAAATGCTTGTGATTGTCAAATAATCCGTTTTTCATCACATGTAACATTATGGTGTAGAAATGATTGGCCTTTATGTCATGACAGCAAAGAAAGGCAAGCTTCGAGATGATTTATCTTTTGACGCTCGTTGAATTCATGCAAAACCCATCTATTCAGCTTCTTTACCTTGCCGATTTGTTTCACATGGTCCAATATTGTTGCAATAGTAACGTCAAACCTTGCTGTTAATCCACACACAGGTTGAGACAGATTCGCTTCCACTACAGGTTTCAGCTCGTCATTATCCACCTTGGTCTCAGGTTTCCCACGTGGCTCATTGTCAAGATTAAAATCAGCAGAACTTCTCAAACCATGGACGTACTATGTGTTCATTAGCCACATCCTTCCCAAATACTTCCCTGATGTTTCAAGCTGTCTGCACTCATTGGTTTTAAAATGGAACTCACATTCGAACACAACATGAATTTTTGACTTGTCCTTGGTTTCACAAAAATTGCTCTAAAAATACTCTGAACGATAATCACAAGCCAAACTGTGCATTTGAAAGATTGAGCATGTACTTTCACAATAAAAATAAAACAAGAATTGTCAAAGTGAAATCTCAGAGATATCAACTGTCAAACTTAATACTTAAGAAAATCGGACATTTTATACTTAATAACCTAAATCTTTTTTCCACGTGGAAATTTCATCAAATTTCTATGAATTGACAACTTAATTATATTGAAAAAATTCCAGCAATTTTTGTGAAACCAAGGACAAGTCAAAAATTCATGTTGTGTTCGAATGTGAGTACCATTTTGCATCCCCTCAGCAATGAATGACAGTTCTTGTTGCCCTATATAATTGGTGTTGACAGGTTGCTATTATTGCTATCCTTTAGTTTTGTTTTGCCATTCTAATCAGTGTGAAATGGTGTCAAATTTTAGTTTTAATTTCCATTTTCCTAATGATAAATTATCTTTTAATACACTTATATACCGTCCATATATCTTCTTTAGGAAAATTTCTGTTGAAAATTTTTTCTTATTATTTTATTGTTTTCTTAAGAGTTGATTTTTATGAGTTCTTACTATTTTTTGAAAATAATCATTTATTAGATAAGTGATTCATGAATATATTTTCATAGTCTGTGAATCATATTTTTATTCTCTTAACAGTATCTTTCACAGAGTAAAAGTTTTTAATTTGGATCAATTCTAATTGAGCAAGGTTTATTTTTCCTTTTATGGCTCGTGCTTTTTGTGTCATATTCTACAAATCATTTCCAGACCCCAAATATGACAGATTTTCTCCTGTGCTACTATAGCTTTATGTTTGTGTTTAAATCAGTAATCCATTTTAAGTTAATTTTGCACAAAATATTGAGGTTTACTTTTTTGCGTATATGTACCCATTTGTTTCAATACCATTTGTTAAAAATATCCTTCTCCATTGAACTGTATTTGCACCTTTGTCAAAAAACAGTTAATTGTATTAGTATGGATTTAATTGGGAGCTCTTTATTCTGTTCCACTGGTCTATGTGTTTATTTTTTCACCAATACCATACTGTAATGATCGCAATATTCTTACAGTAGATCTTGAAATTAAATGGAGTGCATCCTCCAACTTTATTCTTCATTTTAAGAATTGCTGTTGATATTGTAAGTTCTCTAACCCTCCATATAATGTTAAAATCAACTTGTAAAAAGATACAAAAAAATCTTGTTGAGTTTTTCAGTGAGATAGCAATGGAACCAATAGATCAAATTTCTATGAATTGACAACTTAATTATATTGAGTCTTCCAATCTATGAACATGGTATGTATCTCCATTTATTTAGATTTTCTTTGTTTCTTTTACCAGTATTCTGTAGTTTTTAGCATACAGATCCTACATTTCTTACTTTTTATCTAAATATTTCATTATTTTAGTGCAATTATAAATGGTATTTGTTTTGTATTTCAATTTTTAGTTGCTCATTACTGTGATTAGGGATATGATCAAATTCAAAATATGATCCTTGCATTCTGAGAACTTGTTGAACCTATTAGTTCTAGGAGCTTTTTGAGGACATTTTTTACATAGACAAATATATTATCTGTGACTAGAGATAGTTTATTTTTCTTTTTAAATCTGTGTGCTACATTTTCTCTGCTTTTCTTTTTTTCTTGTCTGATTTCACTAGCTAGATTCCAGTCTGATGTTGAGCAGGAGTGGTGAAAGCATACATCCTTGCTTAGCAGAGAACATCCAGTCTCTTACCATTGAGTATGATGTTAACTGCAGCCTATTAAAGATGCCTTTAATGAAGTTAAGAAGTGTCGTCTTATTCTTAGTTTGCTGAGAAGTTTTGTTATTATTGTGAATGGATATTTAATTTTATTACATATTTTTTCTGCATCTATTGATATAATTTTATATTTTTTTCCCATTTAGTCCATTAATATGGTACATCATACTGATTGATTTTAAAATGTTGAAGCAGCCCTGTACTACTGGGATGAATCCAACTTGTTTGTGATGTATCAACCTTTTTACATATTAAGGGTTTAATTTGCTAATATTTTTTAGTAGAATTTTGCACTTATAATAATGAAAGATTTTGACCTGTAGTTTTATTTCTTTGTGATGTCTTTAACTGGTTTGGGATGAATTGGGAAGTACTCCCTCTCATTCCATCTTCTGAATAAGAGTATGGGGAATTTATATTATTTCTTCCTTAAGTTTTTATTGTAATCCAACAGTGAAACCATCTCAGGGATTTTAATTTTTAGCATGTTTTTAACTGTAAATTCAATTCCCTGAAAAGTTTAGGACTATTCAGTTTATCTATTTTTTCTTGAGTGAGCTTTGATACTTAATGTACATCAAGGAATTGGTATATTTCATCTAATTGTCTGATTTATGCACATAGAATTGTTCATAATATTCACTTTGTGATCCTTCTAACATCCATAGCATCTCCAATTTTGACATAGGATGTCTATGTGTTGCGGCTTGCCTTCAATGCTCCTGCAGGCAATTGAAAACTCTGTGTTAGCCTTTACATCTTGCTTGCAGAGAGCATCAAAGTTAGCTAGAGGTGAGAGATTAGGACCTTTGTAGATCTTCCCATGAATATAACAAGCCACGTGCATGCACATGGCTGTGTAGATTCCCAGGAATATCTTATAGCTTTTCAAAACCCCCTATAAACAATTTTTTCTTTTAGTTTTTGTCAACATTAAATAATGAGATTCAGAAAATATGATTAAGTATAGAGTTTATTTGAGTGCAAAGCTTGAGGATGGACACCTGGGAAAGCACTGACTCCAAACAAATGGAGTCAGCATTTCCAAAGTGGAAGAGTTAAGCTTTCCCTTATATAGACAGAGACAGAAAGTTGTAGCAGGATTACAACATTTTTCATACAAGACCAGGTGCATATGCTAAGGCAATTTGGTTGGTTACAGATTGCTACATTCCAAGATTACTTTATTACTCCATGAGGAGGGTAGTGATCTGAGGATTCTTATCTCTGGAGCCATTTGGTCTTAATTATTTACAGGGAAAAAAAAGGCAAAAGTTGCAGCTGTATGCAGTGTGACTTAGGTTGCATAGCCACATTCCTTCCAGGCTCAGGATAATTTAAAGTTCCAACAGCTTTAAATTTGAATTATATTAAACTTGAATTATTTAATTTTATCATTTTTTGTCACCCCAAATTATTTTCCTTGTCATCGTGAACTTCTAGAGGCTTCCTGCTTTCCTTGACTTGTGACTCTCTCCGTTTTCAATGTCAGCAACATAGCATCTTCAAATTTCTCTCTCTCTCCTGCAATTCAAAGTTTGTGTATGTTAAAGTTTTAATATCAATATTTATCATGAGCACCCTGAATGTGCATACATGTTTTCTGCAGCAAAGAAGATGAGTGTTATTTGCTTATAGTAGGTAATACTGTGAAGTTCCTTGGCACCCAAATTCTTTCCCTGGAGATGACATGATAAAAGCCAGATGTTATCCTACACAAAAGGGCCTCCACTATAGTTGAATAACCCCCTAAAAAATGAATCTGGATGTTTACATGTGCGATAAAGACTGCTGCCCACCCAACTTCTTCCGAAAGGGTCTTTCTGGAAATGAAATAGAAAGGATCCCAGGTTTTTTCTCTGACCCTTTAGAATGTAAATAAGTCCACCAGGAGAGAGACAAGATCACTCTCTCCTGCTCTGCAATTCAAGGATATCACCATGCTTTTGGGTTTTCCTTCTCCCACCCACCATTACAATGTAAATGTTCCAGGAACCTAAATTTATCTATTCAATCATAAGCTAACTTCTACAATTTGTCTTTTAGCCTAGATTCCAAGTTTCAGTAAAACTTACTCAGTATGCTCTTTGTATAAATATAAAAATATTTTCTTCACAGTCTAACAGAATATCTTAGCCCCTTTGATATTGTCTCATAGCTCTTAGATGCTCTATTCTTTATTTTTCTTAATCTCTTTTCTCTTTGAATTTTAAGTTCTGTATGTCTAACATATCTCCAAGTCTTCCTTCAGCTGTGTCAAGTATACTGATGTGCATTTCAAAGACATTCTTCATATTATTATTTTCTTAAGTATTTTTCCATTTTTTTCTTACAGTTTCAGTACTGAAATCACCTACCTAATCTTAAATGTTGTCTACCTTTTTCATTAGATCCTTTAAAATGTTATTTTCAGTTATTTTTAATTTCTTGTGTCTGATATTTCTAACATCTGTGACATATCTGAGTCTGGTTCTCATGACTCTTTTGTCTGTTCAGATTGTGAGTTTCTTTTCTTTCCTTTCATATGCTCGGTAATTTTTTTTTATAGAAAGTTGGACATATTATACAAGAGAGTACCTAGTGAGCTAAATCATCTGTGTGCTTGGATTTGGGCATGATTTTCTTCTGCTAAGCCTTCATGAAGAAGAATGCTCATTTGGAGTAGTTTTCATGCTTTATGTTGCTACGGTTACCTTCAGTGTATAACAAGCTTCAAATCCTTCTAGTGACACCTTATGTTTGGTGTATGGGCTAGTTTCCCAGAGATTTGTTCCTCAGTGTCTGCTTCCCATTTGCCCTGAGGCCTTCCCATTTTGATGCTTCCCAGAGTTTGTCTTTCCCAGCTCTCCCTGCTATAGTCTAATGTTATTTTCATGTGATGCCTGTTAGCATGGTGTTGGATGATGGAAAAGAGGTGTGTTCGCCTATGTTCTAATTAAGTGTCATTATTAGACACCCACTCCGAACCTGGTTCTTGAGGATGTAGCTTTCACAAGTGTCCCTGAACCTCTTCCAATAGTGCTGGGACAAGATATTCCTGCCTTCCCCTAGAAGTAACTCCCCTCCTTCTCTACCCCACCCCACCATTTCTTTCCTTAAGGTCAGTGAGTTTCTGCTAATGCTTTAAGGCAGCAAATGTTATTACTCTTTCTCCTGCTGTGAGTGTCTGGTGGGTTCATGGAAGAGAAGTGTGCAAGGGAGTACAAATACCCACTATGTCTGCAGGCCCATACTAGCCCACACTCTCACACTAGTTACGCTCTGCCTTAGGAAAGAATTCATGATGAAATTTTAGCTCAATCTTCTTATTGACTTAATGTGTACAGCAGTGTCTTCCCCAGGTAAGCAATAGGGTGAGTCTTGTTTCTCCCATCAACTGCCTGTCCCCGCCCAGATTTCACACCAGTTGTTTATGCTTCTACCTCATTTCTCTGACGGGTCCCACAAAAATTACTAACTTAGATTTTTTTTGGCTTTTTTCTTATAAATGTGGGACATTTTCAGCTTTCCCATATCTCCAAGATTAAACTGGAAGACCTATGTTATACCTATTATTTTTAACTTTTTTTTCATTTAAAATGCCATGGATATATCTCCAGTAAAATATATTTAAATTAAGCTCAATTTATTTAAATAGCTGCATAATATTCTGAAAATGTATAAAGCTATAATTTATTTAAGCAGTCTCCTATTTATAGGCATTCAGGTTTCACTAGTTTGTTTTTAACCATTACTAGTCTTGCTGTTTGTTAGTACATGAAGCATGCACGTCAGAGCATTGGAAACCAACTCCTTTTTTCTCTGTTTCAGACTCCACATGCAAATGGACTGGTGCATGATGCAGTCATGGGGCACCAAATCAACTATGGCATACAACAGATTGCAGGATTGGGGAGATTTCAACCTGTATATTCAGCAACTACAAGCTAATGTAGTTGGAAACCCAGTAGTTTGGGGCCCAGGAAGAATGGAAATGTTACAATTCATTTAGTATAACAACAATTCAACCCATAACAGCATGTACGATGATGTTCAACTCATAACGTTTAACCCATAACAGTATGTGTAATATATATCAGATATACTGTGTGTGTGGATACTGTAATAGGTTGAATTGTGTCCCCCAAAAAGATAAGTGGAAGTCCTAACCTCTGGTATCAGTGAATGTGACCATTTGGAAGTAGAGTCTTCACAGAATTGATCAAGTTAAGATGAGTTCATTAGAGTGGTCCCTAATCTGGTGTGACTGATGTACTTATAAGAAGAGGAATATTCCATATGAAGACTGAGACACACGGGGAGGGAGTCAGTGTGACAACAGAGGCAGAGATTGCAGGTCACTCTCTCATTACAGCTTTTGACCCTTAGTGGACCAAGTAAACAGTTCTTGATTGTTACTCAAGGAAAGAGTAATTTTCCCTTGGAAAACATCCCTGGATATTAGCAGGCTTTGTCACTACTTGTTCCCAAACTTTGCACCTCAGTTCTCTTAGTCAAGTGTGCATGTAAATTGGGCTTCATGAACCTCTGGGTCTGAATCACCAGTAGAGGGATAGAGTGGTATAGAGGGAAATAAGGTGGTTTTGGTCGTGCCAATGGTACTCACCAAATACTCCAGTTATTCACGTGCATTTCCCAGCTGTGCTGGGAAGCCATACGAATACTTCTGGCCAATGGACTCTCATGTGTCACTAGCAGATGAAAGCATCTATGAACTAAATGGCAAGTGAGTCTCTGGCTGCCTGCCTCTTCTGTGGAAACTGTAGAGGCTTCATTTTCAAGATGATAAACCTAGAAGATGATAGAAACTCTTTCAGCTGACATCTCCAAATGAGCATCAATACATACACTAGAGAAGCATTTATAGCTTTAAAAAGTTTTTTGAGGTTAAAGGACTAGAATTTGTGGGATGATTTTTAACTGTAGCATGACCTAACCTATCCTGAAAAATACAGTTATCATGAATAACGTTATTCAAAAGGAAAGGATGTAAAATTATAACTTTGCCTACAAAATTGAAGACTGATAAGCACATATATAACTAGTACTGTAAAATAGTAAGTTTCACAAAGCAAGGCAAAAACAAATGCCACAAGAGCCTTAAGAAGTAAATTCTTATCTGATAGGAAAATTGGGGAAGGCTTCACAGATGAGTTAGCATCTGAGTTAAATTTCAGAAACTTAACATGATAGGTCAGCTTACACTCGAGATGTCAGAAGCTCAGAATTGCCCCAATGATTCCGTGAATGGTAGCATGAAAGCCTTCGATCTCCTTTCACACTGCTTCTGAAATAGCACTTTTTTTTATTATGGTAAAAATCTATTCATTTAAATAGTTTTGATTAAACAGACAACAGAATTGACCCTTTGCAATTCTTAAAGATGAGAAGAAATAGGAGGAAATAGCTTTTTAAAGAAACTCCTTACTGAATATAAAAACTATCCTCTTCTTGAATTCAGATGATTTTTCTTAGGACCTCTCTGGGTCAGATACTCTGACAGCACATTGCAATTCCATCAGTGAAGTAGGAAAGTAAAAATGAATGAACATTATATATGTTATTAATATATGAGCTACTCAGTAGGAAATTGAGATAATTTTTAGTTATTTCCCTGAAAAGAGTCATTGCTGCTCATTTTGGTCATTTATTATATCCTTTTAGAATTATCTAAAAGGCTCAGTGTAGAGGTTCTATATTCAGCTTCAATAAATGGGCTCTTATCACTGGATCTAATGCACAAAACTGCTCCAGCAATTTTCTCTCTCCTATATAATTGTTATTTTTGTCATAATTGTCTTGATGGAAGTATTTATTTGCTCCACAAAAGAGACTATCCTATGAATGAAAGAAATTGGCAGGAGCTTTTTGTATTAACTACCTGTATCAGTTCATAATTTTCCCAGCTAACATTTCTATAAATATTTTATATGTCCTTTTGATAATATCTTAAAATATTAAAATGGCATTTTTTACATTTTTAATTATAACAAAATTTAACACCACATTTTATAATATCAAAATATTTTAGTATTTTATAGATTTTAAACCTTACAGACTTAAGATTTAGATATCATATTCACAGGACAGGCTTGCAAAATTCTTGAGTTTCATTCAGACTTTGTGGATTATATTTTACGTATGGCAACCTACATGTAGGACAATGATGAAAGGCTTTTTAGTTTGTATCCTACACAAAGATATCTCACTGATAGAATAAGTAGAGGCTGAAATTGAGTCCACTCTTTATTCACCACATCTTGTGCCCTTCTTAAGCAATAACAAGTGAAAGGAAAGGGTACTTCATTCTTCACAGAAAGCCATTGACTCACTCACTCAGGAGCTCCCAAGTCTGAGCTCTTCTTGGAAGGTAACCCTTTTCTAATTTGTACAATGGCTTGATATAGTTAGCAGTGGCTTCTTCTGTATCCTTACAACAAAGACTTTTTGTAATGGTTTACAAGTGTGGTGGAATATCAAACTCCATCAGTCCTTGGATTGGAATAGAAGTTCTCAGACCAATCAAATAAAAAGTTAAAGAGAGTAAAAAGGAAGCAGACATTCCTATTATATTTAACAGAGTTGGACTTCAAAGTAACTGAATAATATGCTTGAAAAATAGTGAATTTATGCCAAGATTAACAAAATCAAAATAAAATACAATGAAAATTCTAGAACTAAAAAATGTAATGACTAAAGTTAGGATCTTAAATGTGTTTAATAGCAGATTACATGCAGCTGAAGAGAGGATCAGTGAAGTGGAAGACAATTCAGTAGGAAATACCCAGAGTAAAGAGAAAAAAGAATGAAATATACTAAAAGGGCATGTTATTTTTATCTATATATATATCTATATTGATATCTACATTTGCAAAGTCTAATACATGTGTTATTATAGTCACAAAGAGAGAGGAAAGACTCAGGTAGAAGCAGTATTTGAAGAAATGCTGACTGAGAATTTTGAAAATTCTCAGGAGAGACATCAGGCCACATATTTCATAAGCACCATAAACTATAAGCAAAATAAATACCAGAAACAAACTAATAAAATTTTCAAAAGAAAAAGAAAATATATATTAGCACATAAGAATCAAACTGCAGAAAACCAATTAAAGATATTTAAAAAGCAGACAGGGTCAGAGGTTGATTTAGAAAAGTCACATTATCATTATAAAAGCCATATTAATACTAGCAGCTGACTTCTCAAAAGAAATGGGAAGCCAAGAAACAGTGTGTTGAAAGAAAATAAAAAGAACTGATGAAATTGAATTTTATACCCAGCAAAATTGTCCTTAATGATGGTAAAATAAAGGCATTTGAGACAAGAGAAGACAATGTAATTTTGGCAAACCTGTGTAAGAAGTGATACTAAACTAATTTTTTGAGCAAAGAAAATGAGCCAGACCTAAAAGAAAGAATAAAGAGAAAACAAAAAGATAAATATGTTGGTAAATCTATATGAATATTGACTATATACAACAGTAATAGCAATAGCATGTGGAGTTTAAATATACATAGATTTAAAATTCACAAAAATAGTACAACAGGAGGCATTATAATTGAGTTGAAAGAATTTAAGAACCTTTCTTTGGGAAGTGATAGAAATATTAATTTATGTTCAACTGTAATAAACCAAGGAAGCATATTTAATTTCTAGCCATGGAATATTCACTAAAATAATAATAAAATAATCTATAAAAAGG
>CAUYRT010046059.1:0-41171 GCA_963574885.1 Lepilemur ruficaudatus
ATTCCTCTTTCAAATTATAAGCTTCTTTTTCTCTTTTTAATATTTTAAATTTTTGAATATTATGGGCACATACTAGTTATATATGTTTACAGAGTACATGTAATGTTAGTTTGTTAATCTTTGAGCTCCTTGTTTAACAGAAATTGTTACATAGTAAATAATGAATAAATGCTATATAAACAAAGAAACTATTCAGCTATAAGAAACAATGGTGAGATAGCACCTCTTGTATTTTCCTGGATAGAGCTGGAACCCATTCTACTAAGTGAAGTATCCTAAGAATGGAAAAATAGGCATCACATGTACTCACCATCAAATTGGTTTCACTGATCAACACCTAAGTGCACATATAGGAATAACATTTATCTGGTGTTGGGAAGATGGGAGGGGGGAGGAAGGGATGGGTATATACATACATAATGAGTGCGATGTGCATCATCCGGGGGATGGACATACTTGAAGCTCCGACTGGGTGGGGGGGAGGCCAAGGGCAACATATGTAACCTAAACATTTGTACCCCCATAATATGCAGAAATAAAAAAAAGAAAGGATAGAAGATGTAAGCAATATATGGAACATATTTTAGTAAAACACTTATGATAAGGATTCACAATATTTAGTTCCCTTAAAAGACTAATTGGGGGATTTCGGAGCATATAAAATCCAACTAATAAGAGAGCAAGAATGTTTTCAATTATCACCAATTTATGAAGAATTGAAATATTGAAAATAACTCTACCCATGAAATAATAAAAGTGGTATGTGAAATCATCACCAAGGCAAAAATAAAATCTGCTTTGATTTGTTGGACAAACATATGTAGTATGTTGTATAGGCATAAGGCATGTAAACTATCCACAAAGAATGACTTTCCAGCAATGATAAGATTATATAAAACATTTTTTGGCATGATAAAAAGACACTTGAAATTGAAAAGTCACAGCAGAAAAACTATTAGTAGTGTAAATTCAAACACAAAATCAAGTTAAGCACTTCAAGACAAGTGCACTGGGCAGCTTTTTACTTAAAAAAAGAAGGTATTAAGAATTAGGACTTAAAGAAAAACTGCATTTTAAGCTTATAGCAAAGAGCAAATACAGAGTGCCACAGAGTTTAAGAAATTTTTCCCTTCTTTCATATTTGATCTTAATGATTGTGGAAAATATGTATATACTTACTCTTTATAATTCAGATTACATTATTTGGGAACAGTCATAGTGCCTTATTGCCACATATAAGTTACTCATATATCTATGTGCATAATTTTTGAGTTAGTAAATTTTACTATTGTTAACAGAATTTTACTCCTCTTTCTTTATAACTTATTTATTCATTGTCAGCATAATGAATAAATTATTCATTTATGAATATGTCAGCATATATGTCAGCATTTATGTCAGCATAACTTCTGAAGCACGTGAATAAATTTTGGAGAGTACCATAAGCCTTAATGTTACCCCAGTTTTTTTTTTCTTTAACTTTTCTTTCTGAATCTATTGATGTTTTTGAGATTCAAATATAAGAACTCCTTACCCTCTGATTTCCCTTATTTGGCATCATATGCAGAGTTATCTTACCTCATGTAAATTATTTTAAAAACATACACAGAGATGTTTCCATCATGAATGGGTTCCTGGTATTTTCAAATCCCACCTAAATTTGTGGAACTTAGTTTTATTATCTATGTAATGAAATCATTTTTCTCCTCTTAAAAGAAAATTAAAATTGTCCTCAAATATGGCTTCACTCAATGGTTCTATAGGTACAAGTGACTCATGAATAAAACCTAGGATTTTGGATCTGGAAAAAACTCAAAATATTATAGGCACATTTTAAGTTCAAATCTTTCCTGGAATAAAATATTCAAGAAAACTTTGAAATAGCTCAATGATCAAAAAGTATTTAATTACATAATTGATAATTTGTTTTTATACAGCTTCTTTTTCTATGTGTTTCTGTTATATAAAATGTGCTATAATTTACTAGACTTTTAGGAAATGTGAAATGTTTTCATTATTATTTATTTCCTTTCACACTTAAAAAATCAACAAAACCATAAATGTAAAAGAAAAACACTCACATATACTCATATATTACCCTATGAAAAGATCAATTTATATATTGATATCCCTAGTATGTCTTCAATTAAATTTAAGTTATACAAAAACTTTTACCTAGGAAATGTGATTACCTACTTCAGAAAACACGTTTGCCAATTCATCACCCAGAAGACCCCTTTTTTTCTTTAATGGTGTAGCAGATACTTGGAAACATTTTTAATATAATATACAAGTACTTCCATTAATATTCATATTATAAATCAATTAATACCTCTATAATTCAAAACTTATGCTTTACCAAATATTTTCTTGACTATTAGTCTTTTGTTAGTGGAATTGTTTTGCATGTTTTAACTTCATCTTTATCTTTTTCCTCTTTGTAGAGAATTGAAAAGAAAAAATCAAACTAAAAAATAAGATAAATATTGTAATAACCATGTACAGGATATATTATTAATATTTTAATGCATTTTCTTCAGGTACTTTCCTTGGCACAAATATTACATAATAGGATTTAGATAAGAGAAAAAGAAACAACTTCGCAGTCTGCTTTTGGTGGCAGTGGGGCGGTAGCGAAGGAGGTTGGACAAAATAAAAGGGGCTTTGGGATTCCACTGCCTGGGGTTGAAACATGGCTGCATTCTAGGACCTGGGAAGCCTTAAACAAGTTACTTAACCTTACAAAGACTCAGCCTTCTTGCTTATAAAATTCTGAAAATAAAACGTATCATGTGTGTAGAAAGTTCTTAACATAATAATTATGGATAACTAACACTATTGTCATTTTTCTCTAATATCATATCTTAATGTTCTGTCATTAAATATATTTTGAAAACATGCATAAAGCTTGCAAAATAGTCTGTCAAATAGCTAAAGATACTTTATTAAACTCTAACTTTCCTTTCTTTTAATATTTGAATTATGTTTAATTTATTATTATTTTAAATAATTTTGACATTGATAGGCTTTGATTTATCTTTATCATCTCAGTGTAAATTGCTAAGAGCTGTATCTACTCAATTATTATCATTCCTTTCCACTCTTTTATTGGTCAATTTAGGTTGCATATTTATATTCTTTTAATTACTATAACTTTAAAATATTTTAAATGCATATTTATATATATTTATCAGATCAGATTCTCTATCCACATTCTTCTCCCCCAAATATTTCTTAGTAATCTCCCCATGAGATTTTTCTAGTATGTTCTTAGTTATTTTATGTCCTCTATAATTATATTTTATTTTATATTTTATATTTATTTATAATTATTTTTTATATTTATATTTTATTTTATATTTTCATTTTATTCTTTCTAAATATTTTTATGACTCAATTTGTTGAAAAACATTAATTGATGCTCTGGAACAATTTTCTAAGCTTCTTATATGCTATTATGTAGTTTTTTAATATGATATGACCTGAAGATGTGATTTGATATGATAGACATTTCATTAGACTATAGTCATGTTTAGAAAACTTGTTTATGCTTTTGATGTGATGTGTGACCAATTATAATTTTTAAAATTCCAAATAGTAATAAATAGGAACTTAGTAAGCTCCTACAAAATGACTGATTTTCAGGAATAGATTCCAGACATTAAGCAGAAGATGCCTATACATATGAATATATCATCCAATCACACTTCACCACATACCTTGCTTTCTTACCCCAAGGCCCTCTTTTCCTTGTCCTAAAGTAGTGCTAGAGCATCCTGTTTCCAACCTTGTCCCTTTAGCATGTTCTTAACCAAGTAGCGATAGTGTTTCTTTAAAAATGTAAATTAGATTAGCTTACTCTTCGGCTCAAACACCAAACTGACTTCCCCATTACACTCTAAATAAAATGCCACACCATTGTTTGAATCATCTGGCCTCCTATGGCCTCACTGACCTCATAACCTGTTACACTTCAGTTTTCCCCCCTCTGATGAACTCCTACTGTTTGTAAACAGTTAAAGAACTCTTCCCAGAGGTCTTGTACTTGCTGTTCCCCCTACCTGAAAATGTGCTTGCCTCATATATCCACATACTTACTTCCTCACTTCCATCAAGTTTATTCTCCAACGATAATCTAAATCCTTCCCTGATCACTGAACATAAAGCAATACCTCATTTCACTAGTACTCCATATATCCCTTAGCTGCCTTTATTTTAGTCCATAACATTTATTGCCATCTGAATACATATGTTTCTGCTTTAACACAAATTCAATGTACATGTTAAAAACTTGAATTCTACAAAATCATAATCCCAAATAATGATTCTTATGGGTAAAGTTGTGTTAAGAGCAGATACTAAAAATCTAAGCAACTTTTTAACTAAATCACTAACAAAACATTAAAATTATTAATAGAAAAATAACAGAAGAGTTATAAAAGATATACAAAATTATAAGAAATAAAATTATTGTTAATAAAGGGTTTTACCATAAAAAGTGGAGGTAGCTTGATGGCAGAGGGTATGAAGAAAAGTCAAAGCTTTTGAATTATGAACACAATAAAAAATGCACCAAGATTATGAAGAAGTATACAATAAGCATTTCAATAAAAGTGCACATGTCCAAACTAAGCCAAAATAGCCAGAACACGCTACTGAGCATGTTGGATTTACCAACATGATGGATGTTGCATGGATGAATGTTGGATGGATGTGGCATGATGGATTTACCTATATTAGTATATTTTTCATTTTGCCATTATAGCCTAGTTGGGGAGGTTATAAAGTTATTGTTCTTTTTAAGCAATTTTCATCCTTCTATAATCTGCTCAGTATTGCAAGTTCTAGGAGACCCACATTTTTGCTTTGCCGCTTGGCTTCTTGTTACGTTTAGCCAGTAGGGAACACTAAAAGGAAATTTGAAATTAAGAGGGTAGAAAATACTTGCTTCTTCTGGCTTTCTTGCTGATTTTTCTAGCATGGACCTAGCTAAGGCAGTTTACTGTGGCAAAGGCAGTTGGTTCCAACTTCCAGCTTCTTGTGGCACTCCCAGAACTATTAATAGCTCATTGAGCCCGTTATAAGACACCAGCACCTTTAGGCAGTATCACCTCTTGAGATACTAGCAGTAGCAGAACATTTTGCAATAAATGTCTAGTAAATGCAATAAATAAATATATTTACTTATTGTTTACCTCCTCTCACTAGAATAAAAGCTCCACAAGAGAGAAAATATTTTTTCCTGTTTTGTTCACTCTTAAAACCTAGTGCCTATAAAGGAAACTACAATTGAGCATAAAGGATTCTTAATAAATAGATCTTAAAGTTTTAAAAAACGCTATCTGATTTCCATCAAAGAGATCCTGCCCTCCAATCCCCTGCATACATGCATATATACAAAAGCACAATTCCTATGCAGTGCTCACTTATGCACCGTACTGTTCCCCTAGTAGTAGTGTTCTTAAGAAATGCAAAAATCAATGTTAAAATTAACCAACATATAAATAATTAGGGAAGGTGAATATACAGAGAGAAAAATTTCGGGTGTTTTTTAAATACCAAGTCAAGTAATTTTTTTCATTGTCTATTGTTCAAGGCTAATATTCTGTCCCTTTTATTTGCAAAGATTATGTAAAGATGTGACTTTAATTGATTTACTTGGTACAGACAGAGAAAATGAGTGGCTTTTTTAAACTAAAACTGACATTTATGTAATATTAGACTATGTCATAATATAAAGGATTTCCTTTATTCTGTTGATAGACATTTTTCTGTTCTAAGAACAATTTTAAAATTAAATTAGTCTCCATAAACATTATTAAATCCATTAATTTATATGAAAAATGTACACATACAGAAATATATATTCACTATCTATAAAATACCTCTGACAAAGAGGAAAATGTAGAGAGAAAGAACAAGGGAATTTCTAGCTTAAAATTTCTAATGCTCTATTCCATGATCACTTTAGAGCACATATAGGTACTAGATAGATAAAATGGAAGAAAAAATTCTTACTTTAAATAGATAGTTATATATCAAAATTAAGTACTGATTTGCATTTTTTAACTTGAGGTTAATATATTAATTTGGCAGATGATATATTATGGGTTAAGTTTTACTCACCAAGAGAACATATTGAAAATAGGCTGGATACTAAACAAAGTCCAATATCCTAGTTGACCCTCCATCGTGGGATCTTTCTGAAAAAAAAAATGTATGTAGTAATTTTAATTTAATGAAGTAAGTCTTTCTACACAGTCTAATAAATTCAGGAGTCTACCAAAAAAGTACTTAGTTTCCAAACTCCTTCAAACTTAATGCTGAAATTAGAAGTGAGAATGGTCAAACATTGGTACATCCTAGTTACTATGTGGTACAAGTCACTATTATCTTTTATTTCCAGATAAGTTTTAGGATAGCACAATTTTAAAAAATAGATTTACAGTTAATGGCAAATTAGCCCAGTTAGACTAACGCTCCTACAAATAAAAATGATAAAAACTAGAAAAAGGCTTTGAAAACATTAACAATTACTTGAAAGACTACAGTGCAATCAAAAGTAGACAGAAACCCAAAGGATGTAAAGATAAGAAATGTACCAGATGAGATTTGCGTGTCTGTCTTTTTTCCTGAGAGCATATAAAAATTGATAGGTTTCAGGGGAACAGAAGTGTCAGGTTTGAATTGTCATAGATCTGTGGTCCCCAAACCCTAGGCCACAGACTGGTACCAATGTGGCCTGTTAGGAACCTGGCTGCACACCAGGACATGAGCAGGCAAGTGAGAGAAGCCTATTCTGTATTTACAACTAGCCTCATCACTCACATCACCACCTGAGCTCTGCCTCCTGTCAGACCAGCAGTGGCATTAGATTCTGCATTATGGTGAGTAGTATAATTATTTCATTATATATTACAATGCAATAATAATATACATAGAGAGAAGTTATTCCAATAGGAGCAGAAGTTGGAGTGATGCACATAGAAGGTGGAAGAAGGGGCCATGAGACAAGGAATGCAGACAGCCTCCAGAGGGTGAAAAAAGGAAAGATGCAGATACTGCCCTAGAGTCTCCAGAGGAACTAACCCTATCAACACCTCACTATATCCCTGTTAGACTGATTTTGGACTTCTGGCATCCAAAACTGGTCATAAATAATGCATTTGTGTTGTTTTAAGTGCCTAATTTTTTATAGTAGCACTAGGAAACTAATACAGGGTCAAATCTTAGAAGAGAGGAATCCCTAAAATTTCTATCAAGCCTCCGTTGAAAGACTTGACTGAAATGTGAATGTGCAGAGAATATTAATTAAGACATTATCAAACTTTAAGAAAGGAAAGGAAATTATTAAAGAAAAATGATCAAAGTTTCAATTACCTGTGGGACAGTATCAAATAGTATGTTATATATTTAATTAGAGTACCAAAAAAATAAATTAGATAATATTAAATAAAAATATTGAAAGAAATATTGGTGAAAAACTTTCCAAATTTGTGAAAAATATGAAATTATAGATAAAAGCAGCTCTGAAAACACTAAGCATAATAAATAAAAATAAAATATAGGCAAACTTCAAAAATCCAAAAATAAAGAGAAAAATTTGAAAATATAAAAATTGCCACATAATATGGGGGGAAAAGCAAAATGCAAATTAGCAAGGTTAGAGCTTCTCCATTTTAATATTAAACGATGAATTTTTCATTTAATTATTAAATTATTAATTTTTCAAAATTTCCTTTGATTCTCCTCTTATGGTTTTTGATTTTGTTTATATTTCCCATCAATTACTTATTAGAATTGTACTTTTCCTGGGTTCAAAAAATATGTTTAGATAGATAGACTAAACAATATTTACTAGCACAACAAATTGACTACAATCAACACTAAATTAGGGAATTCTTTGAAATAACTGAAAGACTAGAATTGGAATGCTGCTAACACAAAGAAATGATAACTGCTTGAGGTGATGGATATCCCAATTCCCTGATTTGATTGATACACATTGTATGCCTGTATCAAAACATCACATGTACCCTATAACTATATACAAATATTATGTACCTATAATAATTAAAAATAAAATATTTTAAAACAAAACAAAGAAAAAAAGAATTGTACTTTCCCATGCAGCTTAGAACATGTTTATAATAGTTGATGTAAAGTCCCTTTTGGTTCATTTTCACATCAGAGTTGTCTCTGTTACAGTTTTTATAGACTTTTAAAATTTTATCTTATCTATGTTTTCATATTTCTGTTTCTTTTTGTGTCTTGTAATATTATATTGGAAGCAGAAATACTGTAAATTATTTAGTATCCACTTATATTGAAACAATATTTGTTGCTTTTCTGAAATTAAAAATTAACTAGGATCCTCTGTTTTATTTGGTAATTCACACAACCCTATCAGTGGCACATCAAAGATCCTATTTGAAATGTTTGTCAGAGCTCTCCTGATACAAAAATTCCTCACATATATCTTGATAATTGATGATACAAATACAAGCTGCTCTCTGTGCGACTAGGTAAAAAGTCTAGGGAGGTGATGATGAAAGTGTCTAGGGACTCCCACACTTGCCTGTGCTTTCTTTTTCATATTATACTGTATTCTTTACATTTATTCAATACTTACATAAATGTGCTCTGTGGAATCCTAGAAGTCCTTTCAATGATCCCAACCTGTGATTTTTTTTAAATATTCTTGAAAGAAATTATATATATTTATTTTTATATATACATACATGTATATTAATATATATGTGTATATATGTATATATAGAGAGAATATTAACAGGGTACACTTGAAGAAAGTCTTACATTCCAAATCTAGCACTATTAGTGCAACAAAAATAATGGTAATATTTGACTATAATTCATAATAGACTTATGTTCTATGTAATAGAACTCCATAAGTTCATACATATATATACTTTTACACATTTCATTATATATTATGCACTTAATTATCATATGTAATATATTATAAAGACAAAATATATATTATATATAATTACATGAATAAATACATAGAAGAAATGGAAAATTTCATCCATAAGATATAATGCCAATTATTAAGTGTGGAAGGACTAGTGTGGCTGGATAATCATTGATAAATGCTAAAAATAATTGGTGAAAGTTTGGTAAGAAGTAAGATATTTACATAATCCTAAAATATCCCTCCACAAATTACTTATTCATTCCAAAGGCAACACATGGTATATCCTCAGCGGAAAAATTTGGTAGACATCATCTTAAAATTATGATCGAATCCAATTGTCATCCATGATGGGACAACCACATGGGACAGCCACTCATCATGTGCTTCCTACTATGATGCGCTGAGCTGGACACATTGCTTCAGTGTTACTCCTGATGGAGATTCAAATTGAGAGACATTTTATAAAATAACATGCCTGTACTCTAAAAATATCAAAGGCAAGAAAGACAAAGAAAAGATGAAGTGTTCCAAATCAAAGGAGACTAAATAGTCATAAAACTAAAATGGATGAATTTGGATTTGATTTAAAACCTAGTAAAAAAACGGTTAATGGAGCATTTGAAAAAATTTGAGTATGGACTATAGATTATAAATATTGTTCCAATTTTAAATTTCCAGATAAGATGATTGAATGTGTTAAAAATATGTAAGAAAAAAATCCTTGTTGGGAAATAAATTCTGAAGTATTTAGGGGTATAGGTGCATGGTAGCCTCAACTCTCTTTCAGGTATTTCAAAATACATTTCATCCATCTCTATATATAGATAAATGATAGATAAATAGAAAGGTGATAGGTGATAGATATATCTATGTCTATATTATCTGCCTATCTATATTATCTGCCTGCCTAATATATCTACTGTATATAAATACAGTATCTATAATATTTTCTGTATATATCTATCCATATAGATTAATGCTATTTCATAATCCTTTATTATAATAAAATTAGAAATAATACAATTTTAACTAGGGCAGACTTTGTATTAATATGAATTTATTTACAGGGAAGTTGATCACCTGAAAATAACTTTAATGTTACCTTAATTCTATTATCTACTATAAATTTCACAAAAGTTAGTGGAATTTTAAAAAATAATCTAGTCTCTAAAACATGAGCTATCATGCCACTTATGAAAGGAAATAAAAGAAAGAATTCAGTAAATGCTAATTTGGACAAGTAAGGCATATCAATTTAGTTTAAAACAATGGTAATTCTCAGCTTCTAAATTCTTAACATTAATGGACTTTGCTTCCTGGGGTTTCATATTCAATGATCTTCCAATGTATTGCTCAAAAGAGACATGAATCTGAGGTAATTGTTTTCATAATTAATCATAAATTATACTTGCTACTCTAGATGCAGTGATCTGTAAAAATTTAATTAAGAAATGAATAATGCCAACTCTCAATTCTGATTCAGTGGTTCTTTGATTCATTTTTTCTATTGCATTTATTTAAATAAATGTCTTAGTGATAAAATGGAAATCTACCAGAGTGACTGCCTCAAAGATTTAACTCTCTCTTATTCCATTGAACGTTAGTTACAGTTAGGTAAAGTCGTGTAATTATCTGGACCACTCATAACTAAATCAGGCTTTACCAACTTCTTAGTATGAAAAGGAGATTATCATTTTACACTAGAAAACAATCATATTTTCACTTGACTTTAGTTTTTTAAAGTCCAGGACAATTTCTCGTACTTACTTTATTTGTTGATAAATCTGCCACAGAGACCCAACTCACAGTCATTTTCAATGAATCCCCAATGAAATGCGAATGATAAATTCAAAGTCAGCACTTTGATCCTCATGCAATAATAATTATTTGAGCACCTACCACACAGCACACAAAGGCGCCAAAGTTGGGAATACATTATATGTATCTTTGATGAACTCAGAGATGTTGGAGAACATAAAGGTTGGCCTCTCCCTTGACCTTATATTCAATCAGTACCCATATAGTTCTGCTTCTTTCCTCTTCCTCATGACATTTGTAGTTGTATGTTAAAGTTCACAAGATGAGGAAGTGCCAGTGTAGAGAAGCACACTGCCACTAGCCTATCTAGGAAGCTTTAAAGAAAGGCAACCTTAAGGAATTAACACCTATGGTTAGATATAAAGGATGACTGTAGCTGTAAATACATCACATGAGATGATGAGGCTAGTATTAGAATGCTCAAGACAGCAGGAATAGAAGATATAAAGTAGAAAGAAAAGAGAATGAATAGTATGTTCTGAGAACTGACAGACATTCAAGGGTGCTAGAATATAGAATACAAGGTAAGGAGGACAAAGAGATGAGTGAGGAGAAATAAATTAAAACAACCTTTTTAAAATGTGTTAAGTCATTTGCACTTTAGCTTAAGAACAACAGGAAGCCATTAAATGTTATTTAGTGCAGAATGACATGAAGAGATTTGTATTTTCAAACGAATGATCAATATGAATAAAACTGAGGATGATGAAACTAGATGCTAAGAGAAGAGTCAGGAGACAATTGATTAATCCCAGCAGGAAGTCAGGGCTTTTGAAGTAAGTGGTGAAAGGAGAAGGAGGATTGGCAATATGAAAGCATGTCAAAGGAAGATTTGACTGTATTTTATTGTTTGAGTCAATAAACAAATCAGACAACTTGAGAAATAAGAGTTATGCTGCATTCACACCCTATTTAATAGGTGTTTGAGGAGGTTTACAAGCATATATACAAATGTTAATATAAATGCAGCAGTTAAGAGACATAATTTCACAAATGAGGCTAAAATATATCTTTACTAAGAAACTAAAGTACATTTTTTAAATAAAAAAATCAATTAATAATTTCATATGTGTGTATAATGCTAAGCTACTATTAGCTGGGTATTATGGTAATGTACAATAATTCTTGCTAACAAGTCATTGACTATGTAATTAAATGCTTAAGATAAGACATAAAAGTTTGAAGTAATGATATGAGAAAGGAAATTATAGATACAGAAGTCATTCCTTCACTCAACAGACATTTATTAAGTACCCACTAAATTCAAAGCAACATAATAAGTTTTGGGCTATGAAAATAAATGTTAGCTATAACAATATAATTGCAGACATACATCACTTAATGATAGGAATACATTCTGAGAAATACATCATCAGGTGGTTTGTCATTGTGCAAACATCATAGAGTGTACTTACACAACCTAGATGGTATATAGCCTACTACACACCTAGGCTGTTACTGTAGGCAATTGTGACACAATGATAAGTATTTGTACATATTTATTTAGATAAACATATCTAAGGAATATACTATAAAATAACAATACGTTATAGTCAGTAACAGTCATTTATTGTAATTATCAAGTATTTTGTATATAATTGTGTGTGCTATACAATTACACTATGAGGATAGTTAACAATGCAGTAGGCAGATAATAGATGAATACCTGTGCTCTGCAATGGCATTTACACTTGAAAGCTAAAAGATGGATATTCCAGTAGAAAAATTTTCAAATTAACAATTCAGAAAAGAGCTACTTTCAATAATCTGAGTGTACCAGATGATGTTCAATCTGACTATTAGTGGAGGACAAAAAAGTTTACAAAGAATTTAAAGTAACAATGAATGATTACTCATTATTTTACAGCTAGCAATAAGTGAAAAGATCTACTTCTGTATATTACTTGTGGAATTTTGAATCATTACTCCAAGGGAAATATTATAGTCAATTATATCCAAAGTAAGATTCTTCCTTATTCTAATATTCCTATTCCTGAGAATCTATCGTACAGAAATAAAAGTACCAATATGCACAGAAATATAAAAGGTAGTTTATTGTAGATTTGCCAGTTAAAAACCAAGATTGAATGTCTGTCAATATGAGAATTGTTGAAAAATACTGATACGTTATTAAGTAACAGGGAATATTTCCTCATAAAAGTAATTAATTATATCTATGCCATTGCCTTGAAGAGATCTCCATGAAGCATTTTTAAAATGAGGCAAAAATGTTGCATGAACAAAATATAATATATTAATTTGTAAAACAGTCATAACAAATCCTCTGTGAATGATTGCATGTGTTTGTGAAAGGTTTTTCTTTGTAGGATTATATAGAGAAATGTGTAGAAGGAAACTCAATTGTTAATTTTAGTTTCCTTTGGATTGAGGATGAATTAAGCTAATAGAGCATGCAGAAATGGCTTATAAAAAGAAGTCTATAATAAAAAAAAGCAAAAAACAATCACCCATAAAAACAGATATGAATATGGCATGATATTAATACTAAAACAATAGACTTTATTTATATTCCAGTGGGGTTTTTCCTAGTAAATCCTTTCTCTTTTCCAGGACCAAATCAAGAGCAACAGTGCATTTAATCAACATGCCTCCTTAGTCTCCTATATTCTGTGACAGTTCTTCAGTCTTTCTTTCTTTATTTTTCAAACTTTTACATCTTTGCAGAGTAGTAGCCAGCTATATTTGTAGAATATCCCTCAACTCAGGTAGTCTGACATTTTTCTCATGACTGGCTATACATTTTTGGCAAGAATACAACAGGAGTGATGAAGCCTTCTCAGTATATCACGTCAGGGGTTGCTCAATATGACCTATAAGGAGCTGAATTTTAATATATATTCCTATCTTCTTAAAATACTTTTTATAAATTTTTATCATAAACATCTATACATTATATAATCAGTAAAAACAAGTGACAATAAATGGAAATTTGGAGATGATGCAGTAATTAAGTTATTCTAACCTATTTCATTGCCTAGATAGGGTTCTAGTTTTATTGTTTATTTTTATTTTTAATTTTATTTGAATATCTGAAATCTCTTAGTGTTTATTATAAATAAATTGAGGCATGATAAAAAGGAAATGATTCTCATCATTTTTAAGCCTTTCAAATCAGTGTAATAAATTTTTTCTCCATATCCATACAAAGAAAAGTAGTGATCTCTAAAAACACAGTACAGTTATCTTTGTGTTCCTAAGAGCAAGGCCATTATCAATCTGATACTCCAGTTAATGGGGTCTGTAAGAAGGCCCATTTTCATTTGACTTTTATTGTGTAATGATGAAGGATTTTTGGACCTACATCCAAAAAAAATCCTAAGCATTCTTTGTAAAAGAAACTGAGTAGTGTTTAGTGACCAGCCTGGCACTCTTTCCTGATTTCAGATGAAGTAAAATAGGCTGTCCTCCAATTCATTAAAAATACCTGATGCTAGCCAAATTTTTTCCAGTATTAAATGTGTTATAGTTCTCAATTGTACGTCAAAGCTACATTATATAAATATTACAGTAATCAACTGTGAAGGTCCCAAATGCATTGTGGAAGAGAAAAGGAAGCTTTTTATCAAAAGCCAGTTCCTGCTTCCTGAACAATGATACAGTTTCTACAGTTTCTCTCTAGAGAACTGAATTTAGTTAGTATTCATGAAACGGGAAAATGAAATTTTAAAATACATGTGTGCATAAATACATACACACAGTAAGCACTCATACTTTTCAATTACTTTAACATCTTTTTCTTTTCTAGATTTTTATTTCAATTTATTGAGACATATGTGCTCTCAGAATGTGTTTTAAGACAACCATTTTTAAAGCTCTTCAAGGAAGAGATGCTATTATTACTTTTATTTTTCCTTTGCAAAAGGATTTTACATTTTCCTACTCATTTAAAGCATAGCATGGAGTTAGTATAATGACCAGATGTTATGCTAATTTAACCAGACCATCTTTAATCCCCCATTCAAATTAGTACAAATTATTTCCTAGACAACATGAAAATTTACAGCATTCATACTGTTATGTTAACTATAGTTATTAGAGTTAGGATAATATCTTGAAAAAATTAATTTGTTATTACCATGCTAACAAGAAAACTCATGCCATTATTTAACCATTATAATCCTTTATGTTGTCATCTGAAATTTAATTTACTACCATAACTGTATTTGTTTGATTTCAGGCCTTGGTATACAGAAAAGTGTTTGTTTTCTAAGTGTTCATTTGGCAAATATTTAATGATATCCTATAGCGTGTTAGAGATATAAATATATTAAAAACGTGATCCCTGCCTGGAATTGTTCACTTTATTAGCTTTGCATTCAATTCTATAGAAATAGATATTTTTTTCAACTCTCTTTACCATTAAGACAAATTTTTTGTATTTGTGTGTGTGTTTGAGGAGCTGTGAAGAGAATTTTTTATTTTGCTTCCAGACTTGCTCTGTAGACATAGCCCATTAGATCCAAGCTTAAGGTAAAGAAATTTTCCTATTAGTATCCCCACCTTGGAAAGGCCCTGGCATTTTCCTTCATTCTCCTTTGCCTGCTGTATCATGAAAACCAAAGATTTACATTTGTCTAGATACACAATTGTTCATGTTTTTAGGTAGATTCCACAGGAAATAGACTCTAAGAGATTGATTTTTATTTTGGGTATTTATAGGGAACTGCTTTGAGAATACAATGTGTAAAGAAATTAGGAAAGATAGAGAAATATTAACTGATGCCTTGAAGAGCTCTGAAGCTAGGATCGTGAAATGTTGAGAAGAGAACCAGGGCTTGTAATCTGCCCCATTGACTAGTTAGTAGGTATTAACTGTACCCAGGGAAGGTATAATCTTGGGCAAGGCAGCTCCTAACAACTAGGAGAATAAGTGCTTTGATTCATAAAGGGTAACCTGGGCAAACTATTTTAGAATTTTTTTTTCATCTATGTGATTGGTCCAAAAAACTTAGGCTACTTTATTTCCAGAAGAGGAATATGAGGGGATTTCAAAAAGTTCATGGAAAATGTGTATCATGAAGAAATTATGCATGGATTTCAAGCATTTTTGCACCAAAATAAATACTAACTTTTTATAATGTGTCTGAAAAGGATCTCTTCCAAGGCACTAAAAAAGATAAGATATCAGTTTGAAAGAGCCCATATCAGAGAAACATGAATTTTGCTAAAATTGAAGCAAAACAAACACCAAATGTATGGTTAAAACTTGGGTGGAAGAATGGTAAAATTATTGATGCTTTATGAAAAGTTTATAGGGACAATGCTCCCAAAGAAATCAGCAGTTTCTAAATGGAAAGCTCATATTAAGAAGGGATAAGATGACATTGAAGATGAAGCCTACAATGGTAGATTATCCACATCATTTTGGGAAGAAAAAAACCATCTTGTTCATGCTTTAATGGAAGAAGACTAAAAATTAACATCACAAACATTAGCCTATATCATAGACATCTCAAATGGCTCAGATTATATAATTCTGAATGAAAAATTAAAGGTGAGAAAATTTTCCACCTGATGGGTGCTGAAACATTATGCCCAGATCTGCTGCAGACAAAAGCAGAGGTTTCAGTGGGAATTTTAAACAAACTAGATCAAGATTCTGAAGCATTTATTTGAAGAATTGTAACAGGAGTTGAAACATGGCTTTACCAATACAATCCTGAAGACAAAGCACAGTCACACCTGTGGCTACCAAGAGGTGGAAGTGGTCTTATCAAAGCAAAAGTAGACCAGTTAAGCAAATGTCCTAGCAACAGTTTCCTGGAATGCTGAAGGCATTTTGACTTTCTGGAGGCCCAAAGAGTGATAACATCTCCTTATTATGACAGTGTTTTGAGAATGTCAAAGCTTTAGCAGAAAAATGCCTGGGAAAGCTTCACCAACAAATCCTTCTCCATGTTGACAATGCTCCTGTTCATTCCTCTCACCAAACAAGGGCGATTTTGCAAAAGTTTGGATGAGAAATTACTAGATATCCACCTTAGAGTCCTGATTTGGCTACTGCTGACTTCTTTTTTGTCTCCTAATCTTAAAAAAAAATCTGTAAACCCATTTTTTTTTCAGTTGATAATGTAAAAAAGACTTCATTGACATGGTTAAATTCCCAGCAACCTTAGTCCTTTAGGAATGGATTAAATGGCTAGCATCATTGTTTATAAAAGTTTAAAAGTTTCTTAAACTTTCTGGAGATTATGTTGAGAAATACAGTTTCTATTTTTAATTTTTATCTTTTAATTCTATTTTCCAGGAGCTTTTTGAAGAAGTCCCCTCTCTCTTTCTCTCTTTCTCTCTCATATATACATATACATATGAAAGATTATATATATTATATATATACACACACACATATATATAGGATATACACATATTCCAATTTTGGATAATATATGCATTTTTCGCATCATAAATAATCCAAGGTTTTATATAATCAATGCTTTATTAGTACATCTACAGAAACCAATAGAAATAAAAGTAAGAAAGTATGTCAATATATATACATAATGTATAGAGATCTATTTGAAGAAACCTTCCAAATAAAACCAAATTGAAAATTATATAGATCCCAGTTCAGACTAAATTCCTCTATAATAAAATAATTCTTTTTTTAATTTAAATTTTATTTTTTATTTCAGCATATTATGGGGGTACAAATGTTTAGGTTACATATATTGTCTTTGCCCCACCCGAGTCAGAGCTTCAAGCGTATCCATCCCCTACACAGTGTGCACCGCACCCATTAGATGTGTATATACCCATCCCCCCTCCCCCATCTTCCAAACATCCTGTGAATGTTATTACTATATGTGCACTTAAGTGTTGATCAGTTAATACCAATTTGATGGTGAGTACATGTGGTGCTTGTTTTTCCATTCTTGTGATACTTCACTTAGTGGTGGGACTGCTAACTAGCACAACCTCTGTGGAAAGTAATACAGACTTACCTCAAAGAGCTACAAGTAGAACTACCATTTTAGAATTCTTTTGAATTGACAGTGTGTACATAATATGCCACACCCAGTTTCCTCTATTTTAATATATTACATTATAAAAATACATTCATCAAAATCAATAAACCAATTCTGACACAACATTAATAACTAAAATCAATACTTTATTCAGATCTGCTTAGTTTTTGTATCTAATGTCATCTTTTGGTTTCAAGATCCCATCTAGGATGATATACTATGTCATTCAACATGCCTCCTTATGGCTCCTCTTGGATGTTACATTATCTCAGGCTTTCCTTGTTTTTGATGACCTTGAGAGTATTGAGGAGTACTGGTCAAATATTTTGTAGACCAGAAGTCCCCAAACTTTTTGGCACCAGGGGCAAGTTTCACGGAAGACAATTTTTCCATGGACTGTGGCTGGGAGGGAAGGCGGAGCTCAGGTGGTGATGTCAGCAACGGGGAGCCGCTGTAAATACAGATGAAGCTTCATTCACCCACTGCTCACCGCCTGCCTCCTGCTGTGCACACCTCCCCACTTCCTAAGATTCATGGAAGACAATTTTTGCAAGGACGGAGGAAAAATTGGGAGGTGTGGAACTCTGCAGTTGTAGACTATCACTTAAATGGTATTTATCTCATGACTAGACTAGGGTTATGTGTTTTGGGGAGAAAGACCCTAGAGGTAAGGTGCCATTTCATAACATCATATGAAGGATTCACACAACCAGAATGACTTATCACTGCTGATGTTGGCCTTGATCACCAGCCTTATCCAGTGTAAAGTTACTCCCTCTGCCTTTTCTATACTGTTCTCTTTAGAATGAATTTGTTTTTAACCATTTGTCTCTCTCATATATAACCGATAGGAAACAAATTAGTAAAATTTAATAATTAAGTGTTTTGAGGGCATTTGAAGAATTTTTTTTAGAATGTGTGTTTATTGGAAAACAAAAACTCTAATAAGTTAATTCTTATTGAGTATTTATTTGCTAAGCACTATACAGGAATGATCTCATATAATAAATCATCTAACTATAAGGAAATTATTTTTCCCTTTTTATAGGTATATATGAGGAACTGAGTCATTACAGAGTTTTATTTTTACAAAACCAACAGCAACAAGCTGCATAGCTATATTTCAAATCCAGGATTCTGTGTTATTCAAACGCATAATTTATATCCCAACACAATAGTGACTCCTAAGATGTTAGATGCTTTTCAAAAAGGAGAAATCTCTAATATTTGTGGCATAGTGCCTAGACATTAAGTTTTAGGGAAAAGGGAAAAATATTAGAGACTATATGATCCCCTTTCAGCAGACTCAGGCTACTTACTACTTATTAAACATTTTTATTATTGGGTTTTGTTGCTAAGTGAACTACCTTACCTTCTTTATCCTCATTCACTTAAATCTTGTTGGCATAAACTTCCTTTCAAGGTTATATTAATGGTGTTTCTGTATTCCCTAGTATAAATAGCACCATATAATACAATGTCATCAATAAATGAGTCTACTACTTATTCTGTCAGTAGAGCCAAGTATAAAGCATTATTTAAATAAGTCTACTTTACGCCAGAGTAAGTGAATAAAGCAGTTATTTCTTCCCTGTTATTGGAAAATACAACTCAGCATTTAGTAAAGAAAATGTGAAAGTGTAAAAAGAAAAGTAAATTAGCATTAATGCTGATTTTTGGATTGGCATTTGAATAACTGATATGTCAGGGTAAAAAAAATTGAGTGAAAAAAATCAGTAAAGGATATAATAGTTCAGAAGTCCTCAGCAGAACTTCAGTGGTAATTTTTCTTTTTATTGGCCAATACATGTAAGATAAATAGATTGCAATATTAAGAAGGACCTAATAAAATTATTAAAGATGTCAATTATTTTTGCAAAAGATCTACCAAGGATATCAACATACACAAAACAAATTTCTCTCTATATTACCAATTATCAGTAAACAAACATGCCTGTGATTAAAAAAAAAACTCCTTCTCAATTTGTTTTACAAACCTAATAAACACCTCCAGAGCGACTATGAAGATGTTAGCATTGAATATCTCTTTAAACTGTATTAAAAGATGGGCCCAGAAAGGTTACTTAATTTGACTGATGTCACACAGGAAATCTAACATTGAAACAGGACCCCAAATTCTTATTTATATTCTTTATGCCCAGTAATCACAAGTATAGAGAAAGGTTAATATGGAATAAAGCCTCACTTTTTGTAGCACTTAAATTCACACAGTCAGCTGGCAATGGTGATTAGCTTTTCAATAGATAAAAGGCAGTGGACCCTTCGGTCTTCATTTATACCACAGGCCTGTAAACTTAGAATTAAAAGAGGAGCTTGGATTTTAATTTACAAAACCAGTAAAATAGTTGGTTGTCAGTACAGAAAGCCAAAAATCACTAGAAATAATCCTTAACTTTCACTTACTTTTCACAAGGCACATATTTTTACTCCCTTAAGGCCAGGGCCTTTGTAGTCTCTACCAGTATTGCAGGCCACAGAACCCTGTAAACTACTAAAAAATAAACATTTCATCCTTGGTTGAATATTGTTATTGCCTCTGTACTTACATTGTGCAGTGTATATAGATATAATTTATCTATTTTTCCATTAACCAAAATCATAACTGGCATGTAGAGGTATGGAATTGGCTTCTTCTGCATTCTTGCTCTCTTTGTAAGATATGATGTCCTCATTCTAGCTGTGCTAGCTTTTTACAGCAACAGTTTTTGTTTGTAAAATGAAACAGCACCACCTTGTATCCTAAAGTAAAGCTACAGCTTCTCTAAAATCTCAGAGCACTCAGATATGGATTTCGTACATATGTACTGATGAGCACATTTTGAAGCAGAAGAAATGTAATTACAGACCTGCTCTATGCTAGATTCAGTTGTATTATTACTAAACCACTAAACTGATACTACTATATTTACTCTCCCCAAATTACTTTTTTTTAATATAAAGTTACTCTGATGCAACCAAATGAAGAAAAATATTATATATTGAATTGTGTATTATCTATGAAATGACAAATAGACTCTGACACTCACAAAAATGATGATTGGATTAAATGTAAGATCTTCTCTAACCTTGTTATTTTGTGACTTCATCAGTCCATTTGTACCTCCAAAATGGGCATAATTCCTAACCTATATGCTAGACAGATGCTTTAGACAGCTATTGAGCTCACAGAAGTGCATATGCAAATGCTTTCATATCATATAAATATATAGTTATAAACTAATTCACCTAGTTAAAATTATTGTAGTTTTCCCAGTAGAAATCTGTGGCATTTATTTAGCATCTTTTAAATGAATTTAACTGACCATAAAAATGATTCTCAACAAATACATGCATAGATGTCAAAACTCTTAATGAAAGTTATGAAATGGTATTCAGTGAATTCTTTATACAGCTGAAATCTAAGTTCATACTTTTGTTTATGACTCAGTAATACTGTGACATGCACCATGACACTACATTAATATATCAAAATATTTCTTCAAAGTTCACATATATCACAAATATTATTTTAAAAAGATTTTCTTCTGTCTAAATCATGACATATTTCAAACAAATCTAATTCACAATTCATCACAAATATTAAGTAACATTAAAATGTATTTGCACAAATTCTTTTTTTTATTTTTATTTTATTTTTTCTTAGAGACAGGGCTCTCACTCTCTCACCCAGGATGGAGGGCAGTGGCACAATCACAGCTCACAGTAACCTCAAACCCCTGGGCTCCAGAGATCCTTCTGCCTTGGCCTCCCAAAGTGCTAGAATTACAGGCACAAGCCACTGTAACCAGTTATTTTTTTTTTTTTTTTTTTTTTTGTAGAGCCAGAGATCTCACTGTGTTGTCCAGGCTGGTCTCGAACTCCTGGCCTCAAGCAATACTCTGCTTCTGCCTCTTGAGGCACTGAGATTACAGGCATGATCCCCTGTTCTAGGCCACAAATTACAAACTTTCTAAAAGCTATTGTATGAGTCTGCGATTGTCAGAGTGATGTTTGCATTATGATTTCTAGATCAATTCTTTCATGATCTATTTAAAGTGCTGACCAGAAATCCAATAATGTTAAAGGTAGAATGAGGTATCTTATTTTTCTCCTTGCCAACGCAATATTATTCCCACAGATGTACAGTTGCCAGCTAGGACCGTCAGACCCTATATTTTGATTTTAAGAGTGCATTTAATGCCATAAAAATCAAATTATATTATAGGAATACTTAAGCCCAGCCAGGCACTGGAATTTTACTCCTCAGACCTTTGATTGCTTTATAATCTGATCCTCTGTAAGGAAGTTTCACTGGTGACATTCTTCTCTGCTTTACAAATTCCTGCTTGCAAGTCTCTTCTCCTAGACTAGAAGTTATCAGAGGGCTTGCTTTGTATATGACTTAGTTTTTTTTTTTCTTTTTCTTTTCCCAGAATATTACAGGGATACAAATGATTGGTTACATAACTTGCTTTTGTACCAATCCCATCCCCCAGATAGTGTGCATTATACCCATTAGGTGTGATTTTACCCATCTCCTCCTCGTCCCTCCCACCTGTTTGATTTCTGATGAATGTTATTTCCACATGTGCACATAGGTGTTGATTGATTAGTTCCAATTTAATAGTGAGTACATGTGATATTTGTTTTTCCATTCTTGTGATACTTCACTTAGAAGAATGGTCTCCAGCTCCATCCAGAATAATACAAAAGGTATTAGTTCACCATTTTTTGTGACTGAGTAGTACTCCATATGACTCAGTTTTAATACAAGTGCCCGTGACAGTGACTGGTACATAAGGGGTGTCCAATAATTATGTTGCTATAAATAGATACTTTTTTCATATAACTGAGAAAATGAGGAGTATGTGGTATAAAAAAGTTCACAAAGCTAAAGTTCGAAATTGTAGTCCTACTGAAAGTCATTATAGTGTGATACACTTAGGGAGAGGGGGGAAAAATGACCATATCTTTCCTTAAAGTTCCATGTAGCAAACGGTTAAACCACTTCCATTTTGATCCTTCCACATCTATTTTAACAAGTTAAGGGATGATGTGTCTGTTGCTTACTTTTATCAGAATTAGAAAAATGGGTCTTGGGTTGTGGAAACGTTAATTTTTTGCAATATATGAAGTAACTGTCATTCATTAAGAGGTTACACACATTTTGCTTCAAACTCAAGGGTAATTTCAATAACTGTTGCTCTTGTTTTGAAGTTTAAGTTAATGCCTAGTTAATCAAAAAGGTGGCTTAATAAATATTGTTAAATGAATAAATTAATCTTATTCAATGTAAATATATTAAAATAAAATACAGCTATATGTAGGCATTTAAAAAATGTGGGAGATAAAGATCTTATGTAAACAAAATTTTTTGTTATCAGAAAATTTTGCAAGAAATTTCTGTTGCTTGCAAGTCCAAAATTATTAATTATAACAAGTAGAGAATTCATCCAAGTTTTTATTTTATCTGTAGAGAAGTTTAAAGAATATGTCTTGGAACTGAGAAAATTCTTTAAGGTAATAAATGACTATTGATTCCATCAGACCTTCAAGTTCCCAGAATATTCATTAGTCCATAAAGCTAGACAACTGCTCAGTTCCCATCTGCTCTCATTCTTATTTTGACCTGATTTTGGGCTCTTCTGCCTTGATGCCTTGGTACATATATTCAACCCTTAGATTCTACAATTAATTTTAAACTTTTCTGAAAGTTTAAAAATAATATGGGAAGAAATATTAAATTATAACAAGTTCATTTAATCATTTCATTAAAGTATGAAACTAAAATTAGATAATGTATTCAATCAATGTGATTCAAAGTTGAACATATGGTATATTCAGGAAATAATATTTTAAAATATTTTAAACTTATGATTTCTAGGAAATGAATGAAAGAAAATTGGAGAATATTGAGGGAATGGAGTTGATTCAAAATTGAGTTTAAATCAATTGTAAATAACATTATTAGATTCTAAATAAAAGAGGGGATAGACTATGCTTGCTGATGACCGTATAGTTATTAACTGTGTATTAAACTGAATTGCTTCAGATCAGGTGCTGGGGAAGAAAGAGAACAGGAGGAAGAATTTAGTAGCTCATTTCATTATTACTTATAATAAGGACCCCAATAGACCATAACAAAAAAGGAGGATTAAAGATGATATGGAAAGGTATTTAGTATGAAGGTAACCACAAGATTGAAAATATGGACCTACCTAAATATCAAAATATTGACCAAGAAAGATCTGTCTTTTAAGAACAGAAAAATAAATACACAATGGAAGAATAATTTAAACATTAAAGGGGAGGGAGAAATAGTATCTTCTAAGAAGAAGGAGGAAATAGGGTGGCGGGACAAACACAGAAACTAGACTTCTTTAAAAATGCTTCTTTTGTAGATGTAACTTTGGAAACTGATAAACATTTTTCATGTAATTTTGCAATCACGGTATATGTTAAAAGAAATTTGTAAAAAGAAAACAAGAAATAAATGAACCTGTGTTTTCTGTTGGTGGTATAAAGATAGGAAATATTAAAAGTGGCATTAAAGCATAGTCATTTGACTAGTCATCCCAAGGAATATGTATTAAGGACAAAAACTATTACCTTGATAGTAGTGATGATATCGTGGATTTTTGCATATATCCAACCACATCAAATTTTACTCATTAAATATGTGCAGTTCTTCATATTCTATCTCAATGAAGGTGATTTTAAAACTATAGTAGAAAATACAAACATTTTCACAGTCATATTTCTGTTTTAATGTTGATATTTTTATACTGACATACTTGCATATGTACTGTTGGATAAAGTAAATGAGTAATTAGTCTTTATTTTAATTCTAACAGTATTTTAATTCCAATAGTCTCTGTGTTATTGAGAATTGGAATTCTTAACACGGATATAAGAGAAACACATATAATGGAAAGCAGTTTAAGTAAAAACCCTGGAGGCCCTAAATTTGAATCAGATGTAGTGGTATGCATTCATGAAGCATTTTAATAAAAATATGTTTAAGAAAATATCCACCAAGAAAACCCATATTTTCTGTTTCAAGGAAATAAACTTAGAAACAATGACCAACCATTTTCAATAAATCTAGATTTGATCTCAAAAAATATATATTTTCTGTATATCTATGTATATCTATTTAGATATAGATATACATACACACACTCACTTCTCACTAGCAAGAACCAGGGCTTCTTGTAGAAAAGACTGAAGCAGGAGAAATTCAAGAAGAAATGGACTATATTTTCATATCAGAGAGCAAAGAATCTTTCGAAGACATTTTCAGTGTTATGTTGAAACTACTCAGGAATATCTTGAAAAATATCTCAGTCAGCCAACATTTTGGAAAGTTTAGGTATCAATACTAGCTGCAATAGATTGAAATATGCCAAATACATTTAAAGCATGAATTCATAATGAGACTAACAAAAACTAAATACAGCAAAAAAGAAACTCTGCCCATTAATCTATTACTACTGCAGGATGCTTTTTATTATTTTAAAACATTTTTATGTTAATAAAAACAAAAATGTAAGCAATTAAGCATTTATCCCACTTTTCTCAAACTAATTGTTCCACCAGGTATCCAAATATAAATTCCTAAATAAAGGAATCTTTCTTGATAAAAATATTGCATATAATATAAGAATAAGTAACGATTGAATTAGAATGCCATTTGGGGGCATCAATTAATAGAATAAATTCTGTGCCTTCTGAAATGAAAAGATCAAGTTTAGTCTCCTCCATGAAATCTAAAGCCATAAAAGTCAATGGTGATTTAGCCTCTCTTGTATTATCCTGAATAGAGCTGGAGCCCATTCTACTAAGTGAAGTATCACAGGAATGGAAAAACAAGTACCACAGGTACTCACCACCAAATTAGTATTTACTGATCAACGCTTATGTGCGTATACAACACTAACATTCTGCTTATGTGCATATATACTAGTAACATTCATCGAGTGTCTGGCATGGGGGAGGGGAGGGATGGGAATGGCTATATTTACACCCAGTGGGTGCGGTGCTCACCGTCCGGGGGATGGACAGGCTTGAAGCTCTGACTCAGGTGGGGCAAGAGCAATATATGTAACCTAAACATTTGTACCTCTGTATATGCTGAAATTAAAATACAAACAAACAAAAAAGGAAATCTCAAGTCCTCTTGCTTCTAAACACTGCCACTCATTTCTAATGTAATTGCTGAACTCTATTTTATCACTTAGAAAAAGGATAAGCTATTCTAAATCACAATGCTTGTTTCTCTAATTGTTTCATAAGCTGTTTGAAGAAGAGACTTGGAATGATTATGCAGGCAATGAACTTTTTCTTTGAGAATATATAAACATGTAAAAGACAACTTTCCAATAGTATCATATTCACCAAGTACTAACTATTACTATTCAATATGAAATTTCTAGTGAATTTGAAGTTCTAAGAACTAAACACATAGGTTTTGAGTTAAATCTCCTTCTCTTTCTCTGTTTAATTTTTTGTGATTTCCAAAGAAAAGATGTTATGAAAAGTCATTGTTTGACTCCCTAGACTATTTTTTTTGAAATATGAGAAAATTCTGTATAGAATTAAAAATTAATATTAAATAGAAATTATCTCTAAAAAAAGAGTTAAGGTGGTGCAGTGACACCTGCCTGTAGTTACAAGTTCTCAGGAGGCTGAGGTGGGAGGATCACTTGAGCCTAGAAGTTCAAGGGCAGCCTGGGTAATGTTGGAAAAAAAAGAAAGAGATATAAAAAAAGAGTTAAGGGCAAGAAAGCCACTGCATAAGAGGAGGTTAAACGCAATTCTAATTTTCACAGAAGTTGAAAAAGCATTCCAGAAATAATAAAATGGTAAACTTTCTTCATTATGACCAAGTGTGTATATTAAGAGTAGAAAATAGTAAATGTCACAAGAGAAAATAAGTACACCAAGAAAATGTTCTCCCAAATATATTTAATTTATTTGCTAATGGAAAATATTTCCTTTGTGAAGTTTTTTTAATAAATCCCCACATTGCAAAAATATTACCTATGTCTAAAGTTTATTTTCTCTTATGGCATTTGTTAAATAATACTTATAAATAATTATCCATAGCCCATATTTTTCTCCTTGAATAGAATAAAATCTTAGTATTCTGTATAATTTTTAAACTCCTTACACAAAACTTTTTGTACAGAGAAAAAAGAGCTACCGAATGAATTAAAATACCAAAATAAAAGAGTCATGAATGAGTAAAATGTTTAATAGCCTTTTAGGTTGAAAAAATCACATAGATATAGGGAGACTTAGATTTTAGTAAAGAATTTGACTATATCATTCATAGCCATCTGTCAAAAAGATAGAGCATTTCTCCCTTAACTTTACAATTCATCCAGGGATTTTGATTCAGAAAGCTTGGGGTGGGTATAAGATTCTGCCTTTCTAATTAGTCTTTATAAGCAAGATTTAAGGAAAATATTTCCATGCTTATTGTTTCTGCTATCAGGATCTTCTCATCCCCTTTTATAATCTGATCCCTTGGAATTTGGTAAATCATACAATTCAATGATTAAAACTGAGACTTAAATGACAGGCACACTTAAGTTTAAACTCTAAATTTGGTGGACAAGTTACTTTACTTCCATAAGCTACAATGACTGAAAAAATGCAGACAATGAATGAAAATGTCTACTTATATGAGTAAGAAATAAATGAGCAAAAAATTTTGTATGTAAAATATTTAGAATCAACACTATTAACAGCTTATGGTGGCAAAAATGACATTATTATCAAAAAATTAATAGCGCGAGTAGAAATCATGGTGGTGGTAGAGATGGGTTGTTATATTGATTAGTGTAATTGGCCGGGCACGGTGGCTAATGTCTGTGATCCCAGCACTTTGGGAGGCTGTGGCATGAAGATTGCTTGAGGCCAGGAGTTTGAGACCAGCCTACACAGCAAGAAAGACCCCATCTCTACAAAAAAAAAATAAGACAAATTAGCTAGGCATGGCAGCCCGCACCTGTAGTCCCAGCTACTTGGTAGGCTAAGGCTAGAGGATCAAAGATCACTTGAGCACAGGAGTCCAAGGCTGCAGTGAACTCTTACTGCCCCACTGCAGTCTAGCCTGGGCAACAGAGTGATAGCTCAGCTCTGAAAACACACACACACACACACACACACACACACACACACACACACAGAAAACAAGCTTATCATGCCAAATCTTGTCATACTTTAATACTTTATTGACCTCATGAAATGTGCCAGTATCTATGAACATTCTACTCAATGTCTCAATTCAACTCAGATAAAATTATTTGGTAACATTTTATATGTAGGTTGTCAGCTCTTCCACATTCGTGAATACATTTCAAAGTTCTATCCCCTTTAATTTTCTCTTCTGCCATCATAAAAGCAATCAAGACTATTTAATAAAAAGCTAATGGAGACATTTCTACTGTTGTGGCATTTTCCCTTAAGAAAAGTTTTCAGAGAACAACTCTAAAAATGTGTAAAATTTTAAAATATGATAGAAGTAGTTTCTTTCAGAATTCTTTAGTTAAATGTGAAACAAAAAGAAAAAAATACATAAAAGTTCTTCAATGACAAGTAAAATATTTCATTAATTTCTACTGCAAAATAGTCAAATATATGGAAATATTTGCCTTGGACATACGTGACATGAAGATCAATTTATAATATTTAAGACAATCTTTTAGATTCAATAAGGAAAAATGGGGCTTTTGAGATCACTCAAGTATCTGGGAATTTATATTATTTCACCAACTGTATCAATAACCTCGCTCTGACAATGGAAGAGAAATATTTCTTTGCTAAGGGGCAGTACATTTACTTTTGAATAAATATCAAAACACCAGACAGAGGACTTTTAGTAGACCAAGTAACATTTCTAATTCCTGCAGAAGAAGTGACACCATTTTGCCAATCTATAACCAAACTCATGAAATGGAGGATATAGTTTTTCTTGCCTAAACATCAAAATCCATAAAAATACAGTGAAATTAGAAAAAGACATATTGTGAAGATCTCCAACCACTCCTGTAACTAGTAGACATAGCTCTTCGGTAAGTAACTTTTTTCTCTCTAAACCCCTTTGCTGCTGGACAGAGAATAAACTGCAGAAATCCCAGAAGGATAGATCATGAAAGATAGTATACTTTCAAATTACACACGATGCACCCTATGTTCTTCTGGGATACAGAGACAAATCATTTAGCAGGCTCACAGAGATGCTTAACCTTTAATCTGACTTTTTAATTTCACATCTTCAAGAGAGCTACACTTCCAAATTTTGCCAAACACCTGAACTTAGTGGGAGGGCTTGTTTTAATAACAGAAATCTAAAAAATTCTCCAAATAGCTCCCTGCAACCAGGCCTCTTGTTACCTACAAAAAAATCATATAACTTCACAAGTACTCGCTTGGCCTTTTCTGACAGAGAAAACCAAGGTTAGTAATTTAAGCTCGAAAACATAGAAAGGTTAAAGTATAAAGCCCAGAAAATTCCTTGTGATGTTTAACTTCAGGTTAGGACTTAAGTATATGGCTTCAGTGATCCTTATAAGAGAAACGAAAATGGCTTAGTGGACCAAAGTATGTGAATTGGAATCAGATGCCCGTGAAAGCCAACTACGAACTTGCCACCTTGAAAAATCCTTTTAATCATTCTGTCCTTAGAGAATCCTCACTTACCAAGTAGGGTGCACCACCTTACACAGAAGCCAGGTTAAAAATTTATAACATATATTAAACAGAAGTTACAGTGCCATAAAGCAGATCCTGATTCTATTAAAACATATCCTGGGCTTAGATTGAGAAACGAGAGCAATTGGATTCAACATTTTTTTAGCATATAATATACTCATTCTAGCACATAAGTTGAATCAACCAACTACACCTTCATACACAAAGCAAAAGCACATATTGCCATTTAGTCATCTTGCTAAAAATTGAAAATAAATGTCTTTGCAAATGTTAATGTTCTCATTCAAAATGTTCTCTTCTAAAATTGGAATCATTCCCCAATGCTTTCATTTTCACATTTGTAGCATTATTTTGTAAATGGATAGCTCCAAGCAATTTATAATGAGGTTACATTAATTTACTACAACAAATTTAGAATTCTTAAATGTTGTATATCATTTGGCTTTATATCACCCAACACATGTCATTGATGCATCATCATATGCTATTTTTGAGATATTAAGAAAAGGAAGCAAAGTTTATTTCAGTTGTTCATCCATTTAATCTATTCATTTGTTTAACAAATAATTATTAAATATAGCATGTTTTACTATTACTATTACTATTTACTATTAAATATAAACATATATTTATTAAATATAACTTTATCCATGGTTTCAGTTACCTACGGTCCACCGTGGCCCAAAAATAAGTGAGTACAGTATAATAAGATATTTTGAGAGAGAGAAAGAGAGAGAGCACATTCACATACTTTTATTACAGTATATTATTATATTTGTTCTGTTTTATTAATAGTTATTGCTGTTAATTTCTTACTGGGCCTCACTTAGAAATTAAAATTTGTCATAGCAAAAAACATAGTATATATAGGGTTTGGTATAATCCACTGTTTTCAGCATCCCTTGGGCATCTCGGAACATATCTTCCACTGATAAGGGGGACTACTGTACCTAATATTTGCCAGGCTCTATGACAAATGCTAGGTATACAATGTTAAAAAAAAATACTCAAGCTATACCCCTATGCAACTTACACTTTAGTGAGAAAGACAAAACTAAAATAAATAAATGAATAAATATATAAATGCACAAATAAGAACACGGATAAAAAATATGAAAAATCATCTACAGGAAATAAGCAGGGTTTTGCAAGTTTAAATAAGAAAATTAGAGCATGGGTTGAGGAGCACAATTTAAGCTGAGATCTGGACTAATGTTTATTAGAAGTAAGGCAGGTAAGACACACATCAAGACCAAGTGCAGCATCCAGTTTGTGGATTGGTGTCCCACTGGCTTCAAGGTTGGCATCAACTACCAGCCTCCCACTGTGGTGCCTGGTGGCGACCTGGCCAAGGTACAGAGAGCTGTGTGCATGCTGAGCAATACCACAGCCATTGCTGAGGCCTGGGCTCGCCTGGACCACAAGTTTGACCTGATGTATGCCAAGCGTGCCTTTGTTCACTGGTACGTGGGTGAGGGGATGGAGGAGGGAGAGTTCTCTGAGGCCCGTGAGGACATGGCTGCCCTTGAGAAGGATTATGAAGAGGTTGGAGCAGATAGTGCTGAGGGAGAAGATGAGGGTGAAGAGTATTAACCTCTCTGCTACGATTTTACACTCCATTGTCTTGGGACTGTCTTATTTCTGTTCTGTGAAACTGTCTGTTGTGGCCCTAAACTGTCAATAAAAGCGATGTTTCCATTTTAAATGTCAAGCTGGTTTCTGTATCACAATACTTGACCCACTTGATCAAGACCAGCTGGGGATGTATTTGGCTGGCAGATGAGCCACCTGATCCCTGTTTGATCAACATTCAAGCCACTACTGTGTGCCATGTGCCGTGCCTACCGGTTTATCCGTTTCGTTTAGATCTGAATTGATGAGTGATAAATAATTTCTTAAGTGAAGCAACAGGCTCAGATAGGTTGGGCCAGTGTTTCTTGCATTAAAAGGGTTGTGAGTCAGCTGTAAATACTAAAATGCAGGTTCTTATTCTGTAGGTCTGAGATGAAGCTTCAGGTACATTATAAAATTATGCTAAATCATGGTCTTGGTCTGCTGGGACCACATGTATATACAGTAGAGGGTTAGATAACAGCTAGTAAATGCTGGAGTGAAAATTCAAGTACCCAGCCACGCTGCCACAACTATGCTGTCAGTCTTTAATATTAGTGTCACATGGGAACAGCTTGGAATCCTGCTGACGTGTGCCATACTTAGCCAAAACCTACAATGGCAAGTAAGATGGTTTCTGCTAAAGGTGTTACTGCTTGGAAAAGGTGGGGGACACAAAATTACAATAGGCACTGGCTGTTAATAGGATTGGTACTAGACCCATTGCATGTCATGGAGAATTTGTGAAGTCAGAATAATAAGGAAAATGAAGAGTGATGTATGCATAGGAAAGTGGAGAGGGGAGAGTTCCCTGATTTGGACCCTCCTCCAAGCACCCTTTGGGGGGCAAAGGGAGTTCAGGAGAGGGTGAAGGCAGGGGGTGGGGCCTTGGTGCTTGGTATTCAGGTACCAATGGTGTGGCCTGTAAGATTAAACAATGGGAAAGGACAATAGCCAAAAGGCCAGGCCTGGTGCAGAAGGAGAAACCAGTTTTGGTGCTTGGGTGCTTGCCCGAGTGGGAACGCCTAGTAAGTGGCTGGACACTGTTCACCTTTGCTCTGTGACTTACCTTGTTCCCATGGTACCCTGTTACCATCTCTCCCTCCCACTGCTGCTTTGTACCCCTTGCTTTTTGAAGAGAGCAGCTAAATGTGCATGTTATATCTGCAAGCACAGCATGACATGCTTTTACAGCCTGGGATGCTACAACTATGAGCTCAGGATGGTTTTATAGCATTTGTCATGACAGCAACCATGGTTTTATGTCCTTCAGGGCAAAGCAAGACCCCAACCCAGCCCTGTCTTTTTTTTTTTTTTTTTTTTAATAGAGACAGGGTTGCTCTGTTTCCCAGACTGGAACTCCTGGGCTCAAGCGATCCTCCCGCTTCACCCTCCTGAGTAGCTGGGATTACCAGACTCGAGCCAGCACCCCCAGCTAATTTATCTTGTTTTTTTGTAGAGACGGGTGTCTCACTATGTTGCCCAGGGTGGTCTTGAACTCCTGGGCTCAAACGATCATCCCACCCTGGTCTCCCAAAGTGCTGGGATTACAGGCGTGAAGCACTGTGCTTAGCCTGGTCCCATCTTTAAGCACAAATTCAGCTATTGCTACTTAGCACATGGGCCAGGTTCTTCCTGCAGCCTGAGCTGGGGGTGGGGGTTTGGGGTGAAAATGAACTTTGCAGAGAGCAGCCAGCCTGCCAGAGGGGCGCTCAGAGACCTTCACAACCCAGGAGATCTGATTGCCACGCTGCAAGCACTGGAGGAAACAAAACACTGTGTATGCAAAGGAGCAGATAAATCCTGCCGCTTCAGCGGAGTGTAATACCTCACATTACCTGAGAGGTCCATGCTCTGAGCCAGCGTTTTCCAAGCAGGGTGCCTTGAGAAGGGGATTCAGGGGTGCCCACATAGGATTCCTTGGCCTTTAGAACAACATAGTGGAATCTGGAACGCCAGACCCTCCCACCCCCTGCCCAGGGGCCAGTCCCCCCTGGCGAGGAACAGCCCCTCCAATTACCGCAGTAAGCCTTACACATGAATTACTTTCTACCTGTGCCAAGATGTGAAAAAAGTTGAAAAGCTTTAAGCAGCCACAAAGGTGTGGGGTGAAGGAAGGTGAGAGAAGAGTTTAGCTGAGAAGAAATATTCCAGTAGAATAGAGCCTGGGGAATTGGAAGAGCAAAGTGCCTGTGCTTAGGGAGGGATCTGTCCTTGTAATGATGATATCCTCCCTCCTATGTTGGAGGGAGAGTGAAGAGAAGTTAGCCTGCAGCAAGAACAAATATACCCCAAGGTCTAGGTCACTGCTTTGTGGCTGACAATCATCCAATCTGCCCTTGAGCACAAATGGAAAGTCTGGACTCAGAACTGCAGCCCATGCTGAGGCTGCTGCAGCTTGCTGGTGATAAATGCATACAGCCTAAGAAGGTGCGGGCTCCTGGGGGTGGCTGTGGCCCCAGACTCTGGCTGTCTGGACCGAGGGCTTAGACGGCCCTCGCCTGACCTGACCAGAGGAGTGACCTGCTTCCACCACATGGGGGCTACTGCTCACTGAGAGGTGAGTGGGTCTACGCAGAGGTGCGCTGGGCTGGGGCGAGGGAGAGAATGGCTACAAGGGGCCGAGGGCCTGCCTGGCCTCCTGTTGCCCTGAGTGTTTGGGAAGCAGCTGACAAATGCCTCTGCTCCAGCAGGAATCTGTCATGCCAAGGGACAGCCAGGTGGGTTAGGAAATCATGAATCCAGCTTGCAGAGAGCCCTGTCTTCAGGCCCCTGACTGCTGGAAGGCTGTGTGGCAGCCCCGGATGACAGAGCAGGGAGGCCCTGTCAGGGCAGGAGGAAGGGGTGCATCATCTTCACGGCCCCCTGGGTGGTGATGTTATTATACCCATTTCCACAGCTTGGGGAGAGTAAATATCTAGCCTACAGCTACAGAACAAGTCGGTGGAACTGAAATTTGACCCTAGAATTCTCCACTCTGCTCTGCAGCCCTGGCGGTGGCACCATATCCTGGGCGGTGCTGGGGCGGGGTCTCACAGAGGCCAGCCTGCCCACAGAGCACTGAATGCAACCACGGCCACCAGAAGGAGATCCTGTTATGCCAGTCATTGTCAGAAAACCTCCCAGGAGCCCCAGGCCTGGGCCCAGGTGGCAGCATACTGATCCAGAATGGCAAAGCCAGCTGGTCCCCACTGTCCAGGCCGTAGCTTTCCTAATGAGGGGGTATTTTTGTTCCTAGGCCTCCCTCTAAACTCGGTGAATGAATTCTCAGATCATGGGGAGATACGGTGTCCTTGCAGGATACCTGCTGCCACCGGCCTAGACTCCTGCTGAGAGGACACCAGCCGATGTGCAGACAGGACAGCTCACACCTGGAGAGTCGCTCCCCTTGGCACTGGGGCCAGGATAGTCAGTGCCTGTCAGCTGATGCCACAAAGTGAAGCTGGCCGAGGTGACCCTGGCAGATGGCTCCTGGGGCCCAATGCCAGGGTGGCCGTCTAGGGGACACAGGGCAGCAGAAGCTGAAGAGAAAATAGACCCCTGCGTGTCAGGGTGTGGGGCGGGAACCGGCCTTTAGCCCACAGAGAAGGCCCCCTTGGCTGACATGTCATTAGCCTATCACTGCCTCATTCATTCCAAGAACCTGGCGTCCCTAAGTCTGTCAGCCCTGAGCAGGTTTTAGGAAAACAGTTCTTTCCTCCACTAACACTCCGAGTCTGCGGGAGAAGAATATTCAGAATCAGTGAACCTTGCAGAACTAGAGACATGTCTGCATGAGTCATAACACAGATGATGCTTTTGAACACTTATTTCACTATCAGGAGATTGCCTTCTCTCTTCTAAAAATTAGAACAGACTATAAAGGTTTTACAGAATATAAGGGTTTCCTAATGACACAAAAGTTTTGTCCACGTTCACAAATTAGTGTATCTCATGGAGGGGGTGGGTGTAAACTCAGCCTCACTGCTGCCCCTTCACCTCTCCCCACACTCCTCTGTTTTGAGCAAATATCTCATTTGGGTTGCAGGAGACGTCTAGCTCAACAGTAAACTAATACTGAAATGCCCCTGGCAAAGGGAACCCAATTATATGCTATTACAGCTATCCAGGTGGGTTTTTTCTTTTGTAGAGACAAGGTCTTGCTAGATCACCCAGGCTGGCCTCAAACTCCTGTCCTCAAGCCATCCTCCTGCCTCAGCCTCCCAAGTCACTGGGATTACAGGCGCCGCACCACCATGCCTGGCTTCATTTTCACATTTAAAGTTTCATTCATTTAATATTTTTGGAACACCTATTTGGTGCAAGTCGCTGTGCTGGGTACTACAGGGACTATATTTAGTTTTTTTCTCCCCTCACATTGTAGAGACAGACCACACATGCATAACCCTAATTCGAGGCAGTATATGCCATGTCACAGGAGAGACTGTCACAGATGGCAGCCACTGTTGCATATCTACCCCAAAGCCATTCCCAGCTTGTTGTTTTACCTGCCAACGCAGCCCAGTGCTGCCCAGATGCTGGCCACCCATGTGTGTCAGGGTGGCTGGGCCTCTCCACCACCAGGGCGAATCTTCCTCTACGCTGCTCAAGGGAATTCTAGTTCTCTTGCCAGTGATCTGTTAAGGACCCAGCATGTGATGTAACTATGGAAATGAGAGGTGAGGTAATTTCTACTGCTTGGGGGTTGAAGGGAAGGTATTCTTGGAAAAATTTCCTTGCTCTTAAAAAGGAACGCAAGGAAAGGATTTTCTCCCTTGCAATCGTGGGACATTACTGTGTGAGTGTGTGACGCTTGTGCTTGAGGCTCGAAGTTGTTGCAGCCATCTTGTGACCAGAAAGGGACAAACACGGAGACAAAAGCTAACACTCTGAGCATGGCAGTGCAGAAAGATAAAAAGAACCTGGTCCTTGTAGAGTGTTCAGCCTCTGAATTAGCCAGGCCTGAAATGGCTCTGCCTCTGCATTTTTCACGTGAGATTTTGAGTCCTCTTATTGTTTGGCACATTTTGAGTTGGGTCTTCCTGCCAAAGGTACTCTAACTGACGTTGAAGCCTCATGCAATAGTTCATAGAAATTTTCAGTAAAGCTATTAATAATAAAAATATTAAGACCTTTTTAAAGTTGTACAACTCCTTTTCCCGTGCAAACATTGCCCTGGAGGAGTAAAGGTCGCAATCTCCCTTCCTTTCCTGATTTCTTGGCCTTCTTCCACCTGCGTTCCTGGTCAACTTCCTCCCAGTCTTCCCAGGAGGCTTAGCCAAACTCAAGCCAGAAATCAAAAGAACACAAGGAACACCTGCAGGTCCAAAAAACGTGCCACCTTCTCCTTTGCACAGGCACCTGTGAGCAGGGCTGAGGTCTGGGTGGGCAGGTACAGGAGCAAGGAGCCGCTCTGAAACAACCTCCTGCTCCCAGGGCAGTCCTGTCTCCCAGAGCCCCCGACACTATATCACACCAAGGATCTTTGAGCTGCCCCTGTAGACAAGGGGTGTCTCTTGGAACAAGAACCAGAACAGGGCCGGGCGAGGTGGCTCACGTCTGTAATCCTAGCACTCTGGGAGGCCAAGGCGGGTGGATCACTCAAGGTCAGGAGTTCGAGACCAGCCTGAGCAAGAGCTAAACTCCGTCTCTACTAAAAATAGAAACAACTAAAAATATATGTAGAAAAAATTAGCCGGGCATGGTGGCACATGCCTGTAGTCCCAGCTACTCGGGAAGCTGAGGCAGAAGGATCGCTTGAGCCCAGGAGTTTGAGGTTGCTGTGAGCTAGGCTGGCACCACGGCACTCTAGCCCAGGCAACAGAGTGAGACTCTGTCTCAAAAAAAAAAAGAACCAGACCAGTCTCCTAGGACTCCAGGGTGTGAACATGTATCACCTGACTAGTCAGTCCCCTGTGTCAAGGCTCTTGGGCCCTTGAGTGTCCTTCTCTGGCCCATGTAGTTTCCTCTCTCCTCCCTCCCTTCTTGCCTCTTTACCCCACCCCTCACCTCTACCCTCTTCTCCTCTCGCCCCTTCCTCTCCCTCTACCCCCACTTCTCCCTTCCCTCTCTCTTCTGTTCCTCTCTCCCTTTCGCATCTCCATGTCCTCCATCACTGCCCTCCCCTCCAGCCAGGCGCCAGCATGGCAGTGCCCTGCAGAGAGAATCCACCTAGAGAGTGAGAGAAGGTTCTGACAGACACTGACAACCAGACCCTCTGACTGGGAGAGCCACAGGCTCTGGAATGTCAGGCCTGGCTCAGCTACCACATGAGCACCTCCACGGCCCACAGGCAGCAGGCAGGCAGGGCAGCTTATAGAGCTTCAGCCCCTTTGAATTTGTCTGTTTGGGCTGGTATCTCTGCACAGGACTGCAAGTGCTGCTCCCATCTCAGCATCTTCGTCAGGAAATAGGGGGGCTGAAGGGTGGTGCCTGGGTGATCCCAGAGTTTCCCACTTGTTCTAACTGTCTGGGGTCCCAGGCTGAGAAGCCCAAAGAAGTCATGCGGAGGACGGAGGGAGACTGCCAGGTGGGCCAGTGTAAGGTCTGCACCTCCTCTTGGGCAATCTGGGTAAACAGTTGGCAAAGGGTGGGGAGGATCACTGCCCTCTTTGGATGCCCCAACTATGGTCTACTCTAAAATGAGCCCTTCGCCCAAGGATGAGAGCACACGCACACTCCAGCTCCAGCACAATCCTGAGACAGGTTGGCCCCGTTCCCCAAATACTCCAGCAGGCGTCGCCTAAGAACTACACAACCTTCTGGATCACATTCCCATCTTCACTCCCAAAACAGGAAAAAGAATTCCATAGCAACCAATTCCCCTGATCCTCCCTTTATAAGAGGGAGAAGAGAAGACGAGGACAAAGGAGGAGAAGGCCACGTGAAGGCAGAGGCAGAGGCGGAGACAGGAGCAATGCGGCTCCCAGCCAGGGGACGCCTGGAGTCACCGGACCCTGGAAGAGGCAGCAGAGGATTCTTCTCCCCTAGAGCCTTCGGGATCAGAGCTCTGCCAGCAGCTTGATTTTGGACTTCTCTAGATCGATGAGAGAGTAAATTTTTATTGTTTTAAGCCACTAAATTTGTGGCAGTTTGTTATGAAAGCCCCAGGAAACTAATACACTCACTTAAAAAAAAAAAAAGACGTTAACTTTTTAGAGTCTAGGAATACTTGTTTTATAGAATGTCCCAATTCTGAAATTGTCTTCGGATTGACCTTTTAAAATCATAAATCAGGTCAAGTTATTCCCTGTTTAAAAGCCTCCAATGGCTTTTCAGTGCATTTAAATAAACTCAACTCGTTACTCCGATTTAAAAAGCCCCAGGAGCTCTGACTCCTTCCCAACCCCAACCCCACCTTTCCCATCTCATCGCTGCAGCCTCACTGACCTTTCTTCAGTTCCTCAACCACACCAGGCTCCTCCCTCTGCCCAGGTGACAACCAAATACAATTCATGATCTTTGCATCCTGGACTGGGGAAATAGCTATAAAGAAAGTTATTGGGACAATTAGGGGAATTTGAGTAGGGACTGTGTGTTAGATAACATTGTTATATCAGTATCTTGATATGTCTTGACTGGGCTAATAGCACTGTGGCTATGTAGGAAAATGTCCTTGTTCTTAAGAGATGCATGCTGAAGTATTTAGGAAGGAAATACAATAATGTCTGACACTTTCAAAGAAATTATGGCAAAATATTGACAACTAGTAAATCCAAGAGAGGGGTATACTGCTCTTCATAGCAGCATCTTTTTCAACTTTTCTATTTTTCAAAACAAAGCGGCAGCTGGGCGTGGTGGCTCATGCCTGTAATCCTAGCACTCTGGGAGGCCAAGGTGGGGAGATCACTCAAGGTCAGGAGTTCAAAACCAGCCTGAGCAAGAGCGAGACCCTGTCTCTACTAAAAATAGAAAAGAAATTAATTGGCAAACTAAAAATATATATAGAAAAAATTAGCTGGGCATGGTGGCGCATGCCTGTAGTCCCAGCTACTCGGGAGGCTAAAGCAGGAGGATCGCCTGAGCCCAGGAGTTTGAGGTTGCTGTGAGCTAGACTGACGCCATGGCACTCCAGCCTGGGCGACAGAGTGAGACTCTGTCTCAAAAAAACAAACCCAGAAAAACAAAATGGGGTAGCCAGGCATGGTGGCATGCACCTGTAGTCCCAGCTACTTGAGAGGCTGAAATGGGAGGGTGGCTTGAGCCCAGGAATTCTGGGCCGTAGTGCACTATGCTGATCGGGTGTCCCCACTAAGCTTGCATTCAATATGGTAACCTCCGGGGAGTGGGGGAGCACCAGGTTGCCTAGGGAGGGGTGAACCAGCCTAAGTAGGAAACAGAGTAGGTCAAAATTCCCTTGCTGATCACGGGATTGAGCATGTGAATAGCCACTGCACTCTAGCCTGGGCAACATAGCGAGACCCTACCTGCTTAAAAAAATTAAATAAATACAGTAAATAAAAGTAAAATAGGGTAGAAGATGGAAAGTTTAAATAAAAATATCTTTTTTTTTTTGAGACAGAGTCTCACTTTGTTGCCTGGGCTAGAGTGCCGTGGCATCAGCCTAGCTCACAGCAACCTCAAACTTCTGGGCTCAAGGGATCCTTCTGCCTCAGCCTCCCGAGTAGCTGGGACTACAGGCATGCGCCACCATGCCCAGCTAATTTTTTCTATATATATTTAGTTGGCCAATTAATTTCTATTATTAGTAGAGACGGGGTCTCGCTCTTGCTCACGCTGGTTTCGAACTCCTGACCTTGAGCAATCCGCCCGCCTCGGCCTCCCAGAGAGCTAGGATTACAGGCGTGAGCCACCGCGCCCGGCCTACTATTCTCCTTTTTATGTTACTTTTCTTTCTTTTCATTATTTGTCAGAATTTGATGTTAGTTCTTTTTTCCCAAGCCAAACTGTATCCACCTTTATAAAAGATACTTTTCAAAAATAATCATGGTATCGCAGGCAGGACATGGGCAGACAATTGTTAACAGTATACAACAACTTTCAAACTCCCTTCTTCAATGGACTACCCAAATCAGAAAGCCACTATAAAACCCAGTGAAGTCTTCATTTGATGCTCTGCACAGGAAAAGTTTAGAGTGAGGGTTGACATTTCTCATTTAGCATGTTGTTTAACAACTTTTCATGAGATGACCCTGACTTTCAGGAAATGAAATGTAAATGGCAGAATTTATCTGAAGATCCACAATCCAGAAACGGAAGCACTGTTCTTTTGAGGGATGCCACCTCAGTGGCATCACTCACAAGTCCAGACTGTTGACATACCAGTAATCAATTACTGGGAGTCAGGTCCCAGCAGGTGTCTGGGTTTAAGGGAGTTAAGTTTTTGCTAAAGGCAGAGAGGGAGAAGAGGACATAAGAACGAATTTTAGTTTTTCCACACCACAAGGGGTTTGTGCCAAGGTTACTATGTGGTACATCAGGGAATCCCTCCTCCAGAAAGCCAAGAGGAAGTCTCTCAAAACTAGAAGAGAAAGGTGCTTTCCTCACGTGAATCCAGCTTCAGAGACATTCTGTTAGTGACATACGCTCTTTGCTCAGAAAGCAAGGACGTGTTCTGTGTGCTAACAACATAGCTTAAAAAAAAAAACAAAAGTAAAACAAAATTCTGCATTTTTATAAAACTTGATTAAAAATAGTACTTTGGGCCTGGCGCTGTGGCTCACGCCTGTAATCCTAGCACTCTGGGAGGCCGAGGCGGGCAGATGGTTTGAGCTCAGGAGTTCGAGACCAGCCTGAGCAAGAGCAAGACCCTGTCTCTACTAAAAATAGAACTTAGCTGGACAACTAAAAACATATAAAGAAAAAAATTAGCCGGGCATGGTGGCGCATGCCTGTAGTCCCAGCTACTAGGGAGGCTGAGGCAGGAGGATCACTTGAGCCCAGGAGTTTGAGGCTGCTGTGAGCTAGGCTGATGCCACAGCACTCTAGCCCAGGCAACAGAGTGAGACTCTGTCTAAAAAAAAAAAAAAAAAATAGTACTTTGAACTGAACAGTCATCAGAGTACACAGTTATCAAAAATCCACTCACTTTCCTTTGGCATCTCCAGCACCTTCAGCTGTCTATGCTGGGTCTGTTAAGGTATTTCTTCAGGGCTGTT
>CAUYRT010046060.1:0-21455 GCA_963574885.1 Lepilemur ruficaudatus
GAGAAGGGGGCAGACCCACATCTGAGGGATGTGGTGAGCACTATGGAGGAGAGGGACATGCTTGAAATGTAGTTGGTGAAGCGTATTAGGGGTTTCAATAGGGGGAAGGAAATCCTCTAAAATTGATTTATGTGTTTAGCTGTACAACTTGGTAAATTTACTAATAATCATTTAATTGTACACTTAAAATGGAGTAAAGGCACGATATGTAAATTAAGAAGTATTCGTTATGATGCTTTAGTATATAATCTTCCAGAGATGTTTCAGTATATGTATAGATGTAATATAGAAGATAAGAGTGTATATTCATAAAATTGGAACTATATGCTCAGTCGGGAAATTACTTTTGTACTCAATGACCCATGTACATCTTTTTATAAAAATAAATATTTGGGGGGAAAAAAAAGAGTACAAGTTATATTACCAGAAATTGGTAATGCATTTCCAGTTTTTATGACTTGCCTTCTTATAAAGTTTATACATTTTAAAATTACAAATTGAAATATTTCTTTCAATATTAAAAACCGGATCCCATGTAGGAAAATCTCACTTGCTGTACCTGAGAAACAAATTATTCTTTTACTAATATTAAGTGTGCTATTTGAATGACAAGTAATGAAAAAATTAACTAATGAAATCAGTTATGTTATTCAAAAGTCTGTATATTCAGTGAAAAATAAGAATTGTAAGGCACTAGAATCTGAATTATTTTGAGAAATTTTGTAATAGCTTTCAGGATGTGTATTAAAGTTGTATAACTGCTATTTTAGAATGAAGTTAAAGAAATATACCTCTCATAAGTTCTTACAGGATAGAAAACAATATTTGACACTTTTTAAATTTCTACCTATTTCATTTCTCCCTGTATAAAGATTTATTAGCAACATATTGACAGACCATATAAAATATATACAAATGATTTGTGGCCAGCTTAATAACTTTTTATTTTTTCACAGGCTGTCACAACTGATTTAGATTATGAGATTATTAGTCCACACCATTAATTTGTATGTTCCTTTCCTGAATCAAAGAGATATGTAGTTTCCCAAGGATGGATACATGCTGTTAAGGCTATTTTTTATTTTATTTTTTTAAGATATCTCATACAGTATCACTACTGTATGGTATTTATATAACAAATTGTGACAGAATTTCAATGAGATACAGAAAAAAATTGCTGAGGGTGCATGATATGTATATTCAATCATTTCATTTCTTACATATGTGTCATGAAGCCAGAATTGGCCCCAACTGCAACAGATGCAAGTGTAATATTTAATCACACTAATAAAATGTATGTTCTCAATCACCAGCTTGTTTAAAATACATTTGAAATTCCAAAGAGCTTACTAAGTGAACAAATTAAAATCACTCAGGCTTGGCATATTTAGGATATGATATATAACACAGTTTACCTCTCAAATATTCAATATATATTTCCTCATCAATCTGAAACAGCTGAAGAAACCATGGTACTACTTTAAATGTTTAGCATAGGCTTGGCTCAAGAATTAGACTTTGGGATGATGCAGAACAAAACGTGCATTAATTCATGTCTGCCAAATTTTTGTTAAATAACTGTTCCTAATTAGTAAATTTATCTTCAGTGTTTCAGGGAAAAACTGTCTTGAATGTTGAAAACAGGCATCAAATACAAGCAACTTCATTTCTGTATGTCAGCTTTCTATCGTATGAAAAAATTAAGAGCAATTGGTATATATAATATCCTAAAATGTGCAGATAGAAATTCTTCATGTTAAATAAAATTTATGTAGAGGATTTTGGACTAATAGAATTTATGAAGTGGATACTGCACCTATTTTTAATAACCTGCTGTAGCCAATTCATGATATAGAGTGATACCTATTGACAATATAAGCTATTGTCAATATTGCTTAGGACCCAGCACAGGATAAGCCTCAGACATCCTGGTGTCAGTTACAGCTCCTTACCCGAGATCCACAGTTTAATCTAGCTCATGATCTACTTCTTGGTGTTGTTTTTTGTTTGTTTGTTTGTTTTTTCTGTTGTTGGTTTTTTTTAATCTCTGAGAATTCTTACTGTGACACTCATGTCTTATTTCTGGTTCTTTTCTTTGGTGATGAGTCACAATAATCACTTTTATTAGGCTGCTTCTGGGGTCTCCAAGCCCAGATGCCTCATCTCATACAGTTTGACTCTAAGACCTTATCCCCAAGTAAAGGCCCTGTGCCATCTCCATAGGACTACTACTGGAGCACATAAGACACGCTGTGTCTTCGTGTCTTTGAATGCCATTGATTTATTACTGGACTAGGAAAGGTCTGGAAGACACTTCTTTCTCATTGTATTTCATCATCACTGTGCTAAACCAAAATTTGCATTACCTAAAAATTACACATACACACACACGTGTGTGTGTGTGTGTGTGTGTGTGTGTGTATATATATATATATATATATATATATATAGAGAGAGAGAGAGAGAGAGAGAGAGAGAGGAGGTTCTTAAATTGGCCTGGCCGCAGGTGCAGTATTCATATCATATTTATTTCTCCTAGAAAGAGTTGTATGTAACATTGTTCAGCATCTGATTTTTTTTTTTTAATTCAGATTCAAAACTTTATGGAATCTAGAAGGACTGGAGGATACTTTTTATTTTTCTATGTTTTTAGAGAAAGGGATAAGGTCTTTTACAGATCTTTTAGCATGTGCTGCCAGGCATTTCTTGCTGGAAAGATTAAGTAAGATTTTTGGCAACTGAGCAGGGCATTGTTTGAACCCTGTGGCCCAACCTGTCCAGATATGAATAAAACCAAGACTTTCCACTTCTTTAGTGGTCATGGAGTCACTCAATTACCATGCCACTAGGAGCTGACAAAGGATTTAACTTAGAACAATAGTGGAATTAGACAAAATAATAAATAAACCAGAGTATGTGTGTGTGTGTAGAAGTGAGAAATCATTAGTTGAGAGTCACATAATTATACAGTGTACATATCTCTTTTTTTTTTAAAAAAAGATTACAGGATATATAACACTTTAATGGGAATGAATTAAATAAAATCTCAGAGATATTTCAACTAATATTTTTTATACACTCTATTCTCCATTTAGAAATTTCTTTCTTATCCTGTACAGTAGCTGATTTCTAATGCAGAGCTTTTCCTTTTTTCAGAGTCATGGACTCTTTAAACTAGATTTCAGCTTTCTCCCTAGAAGTGAAAGTGCATATTTGTAAAACTGCAATATTTTGCATATAATTTCAATGCAGTGGGGCCTGCCTGAATTTCAGCTATAGATTAAGGACGTTTGACCTGAGTAAAGCTAATAGTTTTTTTTCCCCTCCTCAGCATGTATCCCTCAAGGCACTCCTAAAGAGAAAGAATTCTCTGTAAAAGGCAACATAAAGTTCTCAAGAACACAAAATAAACCACCTCACTAGGGTTGGGGTTCTATTAATGGCCTTATTTCACAGGTGAGAAAATATTCTAATTTCTTCCGTTGAGGCTTAGAGATGTTTTGGGCTTAGAGACAAGATCTCCAGAAACCACATGGAGCCCAGCTTAACAAGGTGGGCCCAGCTGAACAGCAGCATGTGTTTGCATTTCCTTGGCTCACATCACCAGGGAAGAAGAATAAGCAGAGATTTGGGGGTGACACTTTAGTCAAAGAGTTTGCTGGGCTGTCCATTCTTTGGATACTGCACCTTTGCATACAGCCGTTAGAGGGAGGGACCATGACCCTGACCATTTATTTCTTTAATCACGATTAACTGTTAAGTGTTGCTCTGTTTGGGCTCTGGCTAGCTACTTTTCTCCCAAGGCTAGATATCATATCTCTATGCTCTGATTGGGGTCCTGTTCCACCAGAGATGGATTATTTTTAAATTATGTTGATACTGTATACCCTACTAGCTGTATAATCAGAAATGCCCAGTTCAACACTGGGTCTCCCACATCAGACATTATAAATACTACAATTTCAGAGTAGATTCACATTTACTACAGATCCCTGAAAGTTGTGGTTTTTCCTGCTGATTTGCTAGCCATGAAATGGCATGCTTCTGTATTATTTTCTTTTTCAAGGAAGACTGCCTGATATAAATCCCTGCTGTCTTTCCTGGTCTTTAGTATCCCTGGGATCAAAAAAACGCTCCTGAGGATGACTGATAGTGGTCAAGAGAGTATGTCACGTACATTCACACTGGAACATAAAAAAAGAGCTTGCCTATATTGTTATAGCACTTACGTCAACTGATGGCAGCATGTTAATGAAATAACAAGACATTAGCTACTAAGCTATTAAATTGCCAAAAATTTTTAATATAGAAGTCAAAACCAACTGCAAATGGGAGTTATAGAAAAGTCACTTAAGATTTTGCTTTATAGTCGATTTCACTAAAACCTTAGCCGATATATTACGGATTATAATGTCCAGTTAAAGGCTAACTTTATAATGAAGTTGCATTGCTAGAAGTTATTCTTATATTGTATAAAATTGTTTAAGATTAAAAAATCAAATTTTAGACATAAGATTTCCTCTCTATTTCAATTCAGGACTTTATGGTATCGATCATTTGAGGCTTTTTCATTTGGAACACTTACTTTTGGTAACTTGTTAAAATAATAACTGGGCAGAAATCTAAATGAGCTTCTTTCCCTGAAACACTTCTGTAACTGTAGTGAACTTTCTAAAACTTTACTTACAAAACTTTGATTGTTTTGCCCACTTACCTCTGCTACTTGAAGGGACAAGTGTGACTGATTAATTTTACAGGGATTAGGCTTGTTAAACAGTAAAAATATCCTTTGTAATTTCTCTTATATTGAATTCTATTATAAATGGTGGATTTCAGAAACACTGGATAGCTGATGTATAATACCAATTCAAGAATATTGCAAGATCACGCTGTCAGGCAAACCTTATTCCTTGCTTTGGTGCTCAAGTGTTTATTTGAAGAGATTGTAAGTACTTGCAGTGGAAATGTAGAAAGAACTTATAATATATACTAGGACAGCACAACAGAAAATGAAGAAATAGCACCAGGTTAGTGTCTCAAGAATGCAAAATGGATCAAGGTGACACAGTAATGGGATATGGATCTTATGCCTCTTCAAGATGCTAAAAGATTATTAAGATTAGGCTTGTTGATTCATTACCTTGTTAGTATTTGATAGTTAATATGAGATGACTGTGGTAGCAGTTAGTCCTGAGAAACATTTGTTCAATAGTTGCTGCTAATGAATATGTATTTTTTTCCTTTCAGTTACTGCTATAGGATAAATGATCTCAAAATTATACTAGGTATGACCAAATATAAACTTTGAAAATTGCTAACTGTATGACTTCAGTCAAGTTATTTAATCTTTTTTTTTTAATTTTCATTTTACTCCTCTGCCAAATTGTTTCAATGATATCTTGAGGGGAGTTTGTTAGAAATATAAAAACAATTAACACATCTTTTGGTACTGTGTTTGTTCAATAAATGTTCTTAGTTCCATTCTTATTGTTAGTCTAATTTTTAGTGTTTGAATGATAACTTTTTGGTAAACCTAAATTTATCAGGAATGTGTATACATACACACACATTTGGAGACAGTAATATAAGTTTGTATTTCATAGGTTGCATGTTATATTAGTGACAGATGAGGTAAAAGGAGAGTAACTGATCTGACTTTAACTTTGTTGATAGTTCTTCCATAGATGTAACAGATCTCACAGTTTCCTTTCTCCAAAAAATGGGAATAGCATTTAATATATAAAAAATAATCAAAGATAAATGAGCATTAAACATGAATGTGAGATTTTATTTAGTTATGTTTCCTCTTTAAATTTATTACCCTTAATATCTTTTATCCTATTTAGGTATATAAACCACAACATTATATTTAGAACATTTCTGTACCCAAAATAGAATGTAAACATTATATATAACTCAAACTAGGAATGCATTTTTCAGAGATATAAATGTCCTTCTGAAATATTTGCATACTCTAATAAAAATTGAATTTATTAGATGTTATAGTTCAAATCCAGAGATATGGAGTATGAGGAAGTGAGTTTATGATCCAGGTCTACCCCTTGCTAGCTGTATAACTTGAGGTAATTTATGTATATATTTTCTCAATTTCGGTTTCTATAAAATAGTTTTACTGTTACTATTACTGTTATTAATGATGCTACTGTTTCCATCCCACTCCAATTACTTACTTCTCAAGGCTACTGTGAAAGCAAAATAAAATAAAATAATACATATAAAAAAGTTTAACCAAATCATGGTGCTTTTCTTAAGGAGACACACAAAAGTTACTGGTTTACACACACGCTTGCTACATATTTGCATGTGTGAGAAAGTGACATGAAGATCATCATCACTTCTTCTGAAACCGAATACAAATCCTCAGGGCTATCCTCAGCGCTTTTCTATACCAACATGCCACCGTCTACTTGTTTCTGAGGTCCATTTCAGCTATCCTTTAGCATTTGTGAACAAGAATACACCAGTCACTGGACAGAAAGTGACTTCCAGTAAGTTTTCAAGGGTGGTTAATCATATTATGTTGTGATTTGTAATATTTCTCGCTTTTTCCTTTACATCAAAAATTACTTATTAAAACTTGAAAGTAAGTATTCTGAAACCATAATTATGCATCCGTTGCTCTTTCAAAAGCAGGAAATCTATTATTTTCTCTGAAACCTCTAAGTGCCTCGTGCATATTATTTTCTTTTGGAAATACCAACCAAGGGATTTGGAATTCTATTAGCATTGCTAGCTCAGGTTATATGACTATGAGAGTGGTATGGTGGAAAATAAAACTAATATATACATATTTCTCAATAATGGGTGTCAATAGATTCAGGAGATGACAAATTGGCAAGGAGAGATACCAGTTTGGGCCAAGGTACTGAAAGATCACATAATTGAGATAGATATGATTATTACTTAAGACACAATTACTACAACTTGAAATGGGGAAAGGAGAGTGAAAAAAACTGAAAGAGGTAACTAACCTTTATTAAGCATTTGTGATATATTAATCTATTAAAGATGTAGTGTTTGAATGCGGGTTTGTAATCAGGCAGTGTTCAAACTCAGCTCTTCAACTTACTGGCTAGTAATCTAAACTGAGTTGTTTACCCTGTCTGGTATGCCTCACTTTTCTTATCCATTAAATGAGAATAATAATAATACCTAACTCATACAATTGCTATCCAGATTAAATTTAAATATATAGAGCACTTATAATGGAGCAATTTTACAGATTAGGAAACTAAGATACCCGACAGTTAAAAAATTTGTAAGGTCACTGCAGTCAGTAAGGAGGTCAGGACTGGGATCCATCAGCTTTCAACTCAGTGCCGTTTCCACTATGCCTAAATGAGATTAAGATAATGACAGATTGTGAAATTATCAATAGTAAAATGGAATACAAATGAACTGTGCCTGGATGAAATTTAAGGGGGAGAGAATGGCAGGGGAAACAGGTACACTTGACACTAGTTTTATTGTAATTAAAAGAACTTGAATGTGTGGCCACAGAGTCTTCAATAAATGTGAGACTGATTGCAAGATTTTCTGGAAGGCTCAGTGGCTTACTTTCATGTGTTTGCTGTTCTGTGGCTTGTTTCCCTCTGAGGGTATATTTAGGACCCTCTCGAATTTTCTTCTTCTCATTAAGCCACGTTCAGTGGTTTTCATTGCCACTGCCCTAGCCTGAGATTTCTAAATTTAAAAACCTCTTAGAGAAAACACAATAATATTGTAGCAAAAACTTGTATCACTGTGGTCAAAAGCCATAGTCATTTCTCCCTTGGACTAATGCAAAAGCCTCATTATTGATGCATTATTGATGTCTATTCCTCATAGATGAGCCAGCATAAGATTTCAGACAATGTAAATCAAATATTATACCCCTAATCTTCCCCGTTTAAAATCTTCCAAAGCCTTCCAGTCTTATTTTCAATGAGACCTAAGCAGCTTCCCACGATCTCCAACGCCACATAGGATTTGGCCCCTGTATGCCCCTCCCATACTAGTTCATAATACTCAGATCCAACCACACTGGACTTTCCGTCCCTCAACCATGGCAATTTTGCTTCCACTTGCTATTTCCTTGCCCTAGGATAATCTACTTCAAGGTTACTCTTCACCACTAATTTCTATTGGAAATTATTTTCTTAATTAATTTTTTACTTCTTTATTTACTTGTCCCCATCTCATTCACAAATAAAATGGAAGACAAGCTCCATGAAACCAATTTATTGTGGATTTATCATGGCCAATTCTGTAACTTTATTATGTTTTAGTGATAAGTAAATAAATACCATGTTGTTCCTTCTCTTACATGAAGACAGGAATCATCAGTATGGCCTACAATTTGGATTATTTTTCAATTTCACTTGTGAATTTTTGCTAATACATTTTCTTCTGTGTTTCATTTACTGTGTGACAGGGTGGGATTAAAGATGTCTCAAGTGATCAGGTACCTACATGAGAACAGAAAGAATTAAAAATTAAACCCATATGTTTCTGAGGAATGTAGCTGATTTTCTGAGGCAATCCATTGACTGGTTACAACAGGCTCTCAAATAATTGCATTTTCTTGAATTGGTATGCTGTGACTAAGCTACTTGTGATAACAGAGGATTGATTTCCCTCTTATACTTCCCTTTGAAGTTCAAACCCTACCTTAAGAAGAAACAATTAGATTCCTTCTAAATGCAATGTTACTGATGAGCTTGTTCCATGGTCAATGGTGGAAATCAATTTTCATTTAAGAGCCTACAGTACTTTGCCTTTTTCCTTTTCCGTAGTCTTTATTGATTCTCCTTTCCGTGGAAAGACACTATCCATTCTGCTATTGCCAGGCACTGTTTCCAAAGTCCCATAATAATGGAGTAAAAGTTCTCAGAGAGCTTTCAGAACTGGCAGCATGCCCACTTTTTCATATGCAGATAAAGGCCACTCTGTTGATTATGAAGTATGGAGAAGACTTTCATTTAGAAGAGACAGAAATATTATTCTGACAAGACTCAAAATAAAGTCACTCTGCCTCTGCAAAGATTTCAGGAGCAAAAAAAGAATGAAATGAATATTATAATGCATTATAAATTATTCTTTCAATTGAGCCTGGCCCCCAAATACTTCAGGTCAAAGAGCAGTTTGAAAGGATTGCCTCTGTCCCTCTCAAGCTCAGAGCTAGGGGTATTTTGTGTAGTGGGTGTCCAGGAGATAATTTTTGCCAAGAAAAATAATATTATACAGCAGTAACTTTTATATCAGAATTATATACCATGTAGCTCCTGGATTTATACAATGGGGTCTGCCTTTTGGACAGGTGCCTTCTCAATTTTAGCCATCCTCCCTTTTTTATTTACAATGAAAACCATCTATTAATATGTTGGAAGGTAAAAATAGTCTATTTTGCATGAACTTCTCTTCTGGGACAACTTTTCTAATAAACATTTAATAAACTTCCCTTCATTTACAATTGTTTTGTGTATTTTGTAATGAAGGATAATGTCTACAGTCCTTCTAGTCTTCATTTAAATGCATGAATCACTAGGGGGAAAAAAAACAGAATTTAAACCTTTCAATAAGATATAATTGTTCCTGGTATTTATCATTTACAAATAACAGTCTAATAGAATGAAAACAGGAAAAAAAATGCTGTTTCCATGATCCAAATAAAAGAACCTGAAATTAAACTAGATTTTGACTCCAATATTTTGGCATTGCACTCTGAACATGTCATGTAAATGGAATCATAGGACAGTATGTAGTGTCTTATGACTGGTTGCTTCACTTTCTTTTTTGCTTTTTGAATGCTTCTGGACTATCTTCTTTATCTCTGCTTCAGTTTTCTACAGCTTCAAATTGTGTTCAACCATTTCCAATAAAAATTTTGATTCTGATATTAGTACTTTAAAGTCCTCGAAATTCTTTCTTAAGCCCTCAGATTCTCTCTGTCTCTATCTCTCTCTCTCACACACACACACTCACACATACATTTTAATCTCATTCTCTTATCTTGTTATCTTCAGAAGTTAGCACTGTGTGCTATACATTAGGAGGTGGGAAAAGGTTACATCGCTATTAAAAAAAAGTATGAAATAAAGCAAAACTTCCTAGGTTGGGGGCAGAGAATCTTGAAAATGTAGCATATACACATGTTACAAATTATCTTACTTTTTTCTGGTGGTCTCAGATTCATTAGAATAATCCCTAAAAATAATTAAATTGTATAGTAATTATCCACTGTCATTTATTATGACTGGAACCAAGTAATTTAAATAGTCAATAAAGGATTCATTTAAAGGTGTGTCGTCTAAGGAGCATAACTTACTGAAGTTCAGGTTGTCAATCTAAAAGGAAGAAGCTGAAACAAAACTAATAGAAGTAGAGCTTATATTAATTTGTCTCCAAGCTTGGGGACTGCAATCTGGGAACGTAGATTTAAGTTGCCCTTAATATACACTTTGATTACCAGTAGTTACAGGTGGATCCTAAAAGGAAAATATAGGGATAGGGTGTGGGCCAATACAAAGTTGTTTGTCAGGAATTCTCATCGGTTTACAGAAATAACATTGATTAGTGATTGGCTATACGTTATTAAGCTATAGGGCTTGGGTTATAGTGTCTGGTGTGGCATTATGAGGTTCATTTATACCTACTGATGGCAATAGCAAGCAGTTTTAACAGATGAATACACAGCTCAAAGGAGGGAGTACGATGGGATTGCTCTCATTTTAATGTCTCTCAGGGCCTGATAATTAAAAAGACTTGCATCTCTCAGATAAAAGTCTTTTCTAAAGGTGTTGAGAGAGGAAGTGATGCTTTATCTCCCCAATTGCCACTAACTCAAAGTGATTCCATGGTTGGTTGGGTAGGTGAGCCTTCAAGAGACTTACTCAAGTCCTGAAATTCTATGCATAATCTTCTTTATTTTTCTTGAGAATATTTTAATGATCTTCTTAAAGTGAATAAACCCTGCTGCAACTTCCCCCCAACCAAATTTTAAGAACTTCTCTCAAGGCTTAAATTAATTTCTTCTGACTAGCGGCACAGTATCATTTGAGGAATATATTTGTTCATCTCTGATTGCTTTTTATCCTCCTGTTATCTTGTCCACGTTACTCTATACAACAGAAAATCCTTTTTTATTTTCCTAACTAGTCATAGTCAGCTATTTTATAGTAACCTTTCAGAAACAAACAAAAAAACACAGTTGATATTCTTATGTATATACAATTTAAATCAGAAACAATTACACTGAGAATAATTGTCCTCATAAAAATTTTATCAAAGAAAGTAGTCTCATAAAACCAGAACTTTTTCTTCATATAATACCTTCTTAAGAAATCTGACCTATGAACCAAAGCAACATTCCTGCTGGGTGGAAAAAACATTAAAACTTTTTTTCAATGTTATGGTTATAGAATATAAAGCAATTATATTAACAAATGTCCTCTCTTTAAATTATCAGATAGCTTCTTCCATGTATGTTCATATAATAACAATATATTGTAAAAATAGGTCTCTTATTGTCTTTTATAATCAGTTTCTAGTCTAAGGACAGAGGATGAATGCTGTATAAAAATAATCATTACTGCCTATAGAATAAGCAAATGTTAACAATGACCTTGGTTCTTAGAGTAATGGTACAAGGTTCACTGAGCAAAATATTGCTAATTAGCCTTGATTTTACTGTTGTTGAAAAGTGTTAATTGTTTAATAAGTTTTTTAGTACTTAATTATGTTTTCTCCCTCAATAGAAAAAACTTATATAAATGGGTGATCAACATATTTTATTTGTCCATTGAGGGAAAGAATACAAGAAAAAAAGTTTTAATAACTTAGTCAAAATTTTAAGAAAACTCTATCTCTTATAAAACTCTTCCTCTTATGTTCTTAGATGAATTGAAATATGGACCAATTTTAAACACTTAAAATGCAATTTTCTTTAGGAATATAAATTTATTCCTAAAACTGTTAAGGAACTCAAAACATATATTTAGGCTTTTGGGTAGTCTAGGAATCTCTGTAAATTTTTTTTATTAGGAATACAAACATGTATTGAAAATTAAATTAAATAATGCAACAATTATAGAATATATTGTATCAAGTAAATATTTATTGAAAGTATTCATGGTAAAAATTTATAGTAGTATGGAAGAATCCCAACATGAATAATCTGAATTTTTGTATATTAATAGTTGGGAACTATTGGAATTATGGCTCTGTCACAGAGTTTATCTTATCTAATGAATGGGAGAAGTGAAAATAGTGGTAAGAAATTAAACTAGTTTTTGACTCCAATATTTTGGCATTGTACTCTGAACATGTCATGTAAATGGAAGCATAGGACAGCATTAGTGTCTTGTGACTGGTTGCTTCATTTTTTTCCTTGCTTTTTGAATGCTTCTGGACTATCTTCTCTATCTCTGCTTCAGTGTTTTTTGAAAACATTTTTATTGTATTTTTATTTAGCCTCATTGTAAGAATATAAGGGAGATCACAGTTTTGAGGTACAAAATTATTTTTAAATTCACACTAAAATACATTAGATTAAAATGAATTCTCTTCAACCACCCAGTCATTTTATCACCTTTTGCTGAGCAGATAATCTGTGTCAGTCATTGTAAAAAATCTTTAAGAAAAAATATTAATTAACAAAAAATTTAACAAGTTTCACTTAAAATACACTCAAAAGGAAATCACAGTACAAAGACAGTTTTAAGTCAAGGCCTCACCAATTCCTACAATATTAGTATTTTGTCCCAATTCTCAAAACTAACTCTTAAAAAAATTAAACTTAACCTGAAAGATTTTAACTGAAAAGATAAACTGGAATGAACAAACAAGAAATATTTCTTTTTGAATCAGGGAGCTAGCACCTTCGAGTTTTCCAAAAAAAGCACGTCTCCCCAAGGTGTTCACTGCAATGTGGTGGCAAAAGGTCCATATTTAACATGTTTAAAGTACTTAAACTCAGATAACATCACTCCAAAATATACTACCAAAATGTTAATTGAGAAAAGCTGAAAGCAGTAGTTTACTCAGTATCACATGCTGGAAAAGTTTGTATGAGAAAACACTGAAGAGGTAATTTTTTAATACAGATTTTATAAACTCATGGCGCAAAATGGGTTCCACAGGTTCTTTGTATCTGCTCTTCCTTGCTTGTGAAAATTTGATTGAAATAACTCAGATGTTCCTACAAAACTAGTCGTATCCACCCATGTTCTGACCGCTGTAGCCCGCCCCGTAGCAGCTGCTCACTGATTGGCTCTCCAGACTGCCGTAACTGGCCTGGGCCATGGCCGACACCCCCATGCCTTGCATCACCTGGCTGCTGTACGCCGGGTTGCTGGCCCCTGCTGTTGAATTCAAGAAGAGTTCTATGTATCTGTGCTGCATGTTGGCCCTGTCTTTCGACATAGATGCCACAGCCTCTTCGTGAGTGGCAAACTCCACGTCTGCTTCGCCGGTCACTCTTCCATCTGGGCCAATCTCGATTTGCACTCTCACAGGCTTGAGTGGAGAGAAGAAGTTGTAAATGTCATTCTCGGTGGCTTTGTACGGCAGCCCCCTCATGTGGACGCAGTGCCCGGTGGTGCTCTGCACTGTGAACTCGCCATCTCCGTATCTGTGTTCGTACATCCCCGAGAGACAGTAGCTGAGGTCACTCCCGAACACGTCGGTGGCAGCGAAGCCGTAGCTGTCGCTGAGGCCACTGTACTCCTCGTAGCCGCCGTAGCCTGCACTGTAGGCACCCGGCCGCATCCTCTCCAGGCCCGCTTGCTTCACGATGCCCACGTACCTCCTGGCCGTCCCGTGGCGGTTATAGGGCCCCGGCCGTTGCACCGACATGAACTTCAGACGGGGGTCGGAGTATGACCTAACTTCCTCCTGACTGCTCTTGAACACTTCGATGTATCTGTGTCCTATCCTCTCCTTGTGCTTTCCCAGAGCCTTCTCAGCTAACTCGTGAGAGGCAAACTGCACAAAAGCTTCCCCCGTAATCTTGCCCTCAGAGTCCACAGGCAGTGTGATTCCGTTTGGCACGATTTCCAGGCCTGAGAAGAACTGGACAATTTCTTCCTTCGTGCATCCAAACGGCAGGCCTCGAAGACGCACGAAGCCGTCGTTGGCGCTGTCGGCGCTGTTGGGACCGCTGTGCTTCAACACCCAATCCATCTCGGTTCTGTGAGACTTGAAAACCTCGATGTACCGGTGCCCCATGCTTTCCCTATCTTTCTTCAGGGCCATTTTTACATCGTTTTCTGATCCAAATTCTACAAAAGCCTCACCGCTCTGCCGGCCCTCTCTGGTGTATATGAAGTGAATGCCTGCGGTCCCATCACGGATCGTGCAGTCGCAAAGGAAGTTCTGCACGTCCTCAACGGAGCAGGACCAGGGCAGGCCACGGAGCTTGACCACAAAACCTTCACCTCCCTCAGGGCCCAGCATCATAGACACTCGGCAGGGCAGATGTCACACAAGCTTGCGCACAAACTTTCTGTGGCTTAAAGAACAACTTCGGATGCCTTCAGTAGTAGACACTTCTGGCCGGCAACCAATTGTCCGTGGAAGACAGCAAGACTGATTTCTATGAAGCAAAGGAGGCTTACAATCCAAGGCCTCCAAGTTCCACCGGAAGTTTAGCAACGCGCAGGCCTTCCGGCAAAGTCCAGGTGCATCTCCTTTTTGTTCTTCACCACGCCACAGTACGGCCGTCGGGACCGAGGAAGTGTGGGTCTGGAGTCCAGGAAGCGGAAGCCCAGTGATTGGAGGCCGAGAGCCGGACGTGGGTCACAGGGTGCAGAGGAGGAAGAGCCACTGATTCCCGCCAAAATGTCACCAATGGGAAACGTGTGCCTCAGGCTCCAGTCTCCCCGCTCTGATCTCACTTCCGGCTCCTCGGTGGTCCCACAATGCACCTGGAGGAGGGTGGAACGTCAAGGACTTGGCAGTTGTAGCTGAGGCAGTTGGGGCTTGTTTACCATCACCATGGAAACCCCCAGCAGCGTGCTCTGGGCCGGTTTCCGAGGGTCAGGGTCGTTAGCGCCTTCCCTTCCAGTGCACGAGGCACTTCCGGCACTTCCGGAAGTCGGCCTGCTGACAGCGTGCTGGACTCTGGCTGTGCCCTATGCCTCGGGCACCCGGAAACAGCAGCTACAGGACTCTGTGTTCCTTCCCTGTTGTTAGCAGGTGGCCTGACCATGGTGATATGCCACAGTGTTTGTTTCTTGTAACTTCTTTCTATTAACAGTCTGACGACAGAAGCTGAATACTGTATAAAATAGCTATTGATAACTGTGGAATAAGCAAATGCAAACAATGACCTTGATTGCTATAGTAAGTATGCAGGGTTCACTGTGCAGAGATATTGAGTAATTATTTCTGATTTTACTGTTGTTAAAAACATTAATTATTTAGTGAGTTTGAAGTGCTGAAGTGTTTGCTTCTGACTTAAAAAAAATGTACTCTTCAGTAATCAACAATCAGGCTTAGTCCATTGACAGAAAATGAAAATGATTTGTCAAAACCATATTTACAAATTTAGTTGTGCGTCCTGAAAATGCAGAAGTGGAGAAAAGTCATTTGAATCCCAGATTCTATGACATTTGGGCTAAAAAAATCATCAGGACAGGAAAGAATAGTGAAATCTGTTGAAGAAATTGTGTCTTAAGCAGAATAAGTAGCATAGTTCTTTTAAAATAAAATATGAAACATAAGCAAATTGGAGTTTCCTATTTTAGGAAACAAATGTGAAGGTATTCTATATGAAACTAGATAATTCTTGGAAAAATCTTTGCTCTATATGAAGCACATTTAAAGAAGGTACCTAATTTGAATAGAAGAGGGCCCTTAAGACAGAAAAAAATAAGGTAGTGTATTTCTTGATAAAAAGGAAATTGTAAGGAAAAATAAGAAAAATGTAAATGATGGTGAAAGGAAAACCATCTCCTAATATGCTCTTTCTTTACATAAAATTCTCTAATAACAGGAACATATGTGGGCCAGTATATTACATTGCTCTACAGTGTATTACAAAATAAACCTACATCATAAAAACAAGTTAAAGTATTTTACATTCAAAAATGAGAAAGAATGTTTATCATTTAAAGGAATGAAAACATTATTCAACAGGTGATATTTTAGCTCATAAAATAATATTGCTATCACTTAGAGGAATATTGTGAAATAAAATAGCACACACAGAGACACAAAGAAAAGAAATATCATGGACTAGAAAGATCAAAAAACTTGGTTGAAGTAAGTTCAAATGTTTGAGTTAGAGTACAATATTTTAAAGGGCTCTACATGCGATAGTTTAGCCATAAATAATTTTCAATATCACTGTCAATGGCAAGAGATCATCTCTCTACGGCATGATTATGGTATGGTATAGATATATTCTTTACAAAATGGTCATTTTTGGCAAACATCAAAAAGAATATTTGCTCTAAAAATAGCCAAAAAGCAAGCAAGACTGAAAAAAATTAAATCACACAAATATGAGGCAAAATGAAATTCTGTACTGAAGGCCCTGAATACATTTCTTTTTATAAATTAGCTGTCAATAATGTATAATAAATGTCACACATTTTACAGTATCTTGGCTTGCATTTACATGCCCTGATCTTGGAATGTCCATTTTTTTTAATTATCAGAAAAATTATACTTGCTGAAAATACTATTCTGTCCATGATATTTACTTGTATCAATACAAATTCTTAAAATTGAATTACCAAAGTAAAGATGTTTTCAAGAAGCAAACAACATAAACTATTATGTTGCCACTTTGGTATACTTTGTATCTCCTGGAAACTTAAGACAATCTTTTTTCATAACTTGAGCAAAATTTTTGTTTATCAAGTTCAATTTTATCCTATTTCTGAATCAGATAAGTTCTAAATCCATTACAAAAGGAATATCATTATAATGAATGGTGCACTACATTGACAGTATTTTAGAATCCTAGATAATGGCCAAGAATAACACTACTTTTAAAAATCTATTTAGAATGAAAATCATTGTCACAAGTTATTCAGTACAGTAAATGCTTTCCTTTCCGAGGCCTTCTTCACATCTTTCTAAAGTTAAAAATAAAAAGGCAGCCAAACTTTGACTGAGTGTCTTAGCACAAATACAAGGAGGACTTAACCCCAACTAGTTGTCACTAGAATGAGATGTGACCTGTGAGTGTTCTAAATTTTCTCTTCTCACAGGGAGCCCGCGTTCTACAGACTGAGAAGAGAATATTTGCTTCATGTTCCCCTCCTATACATTCTAAACAAGATCTGAACCCCTTCCAAGAACAAGCTATTTTTGTTCTGCTATTCAGGGCTGGCACCCCTGAAAGGTGGGTAAGCCTGTGTGATACAATGAAGCTGATGGATTCTCACTTAATGTGCTAAATATAGAGAGAAAGTTCTTCATGAGACAGCCTTTCCAACCAGCTCGTTTCCTCCATGCCCAGACTAACCTGTGCTTTAAATTTGCCAAATTTCAAAAGTCCCTTAATGCCTAATGCTCTCAGTCCTCTGTGTCCTTTCACAACTGCTTTTCTGGCAGTGCTTGGCAGTGTGAAACTTGCAGCAATGCTACATGCCTCCTCTCTCTGTCCCTCTGTCCCTCTGTCTCTGTCTCTGTCTCTCTCTCAGACCTCTCTGCTGATCTGACATACATGAAAGTTATACAGTTTAATACACAAAAATACGGAGGTATTTTTTAGTGTTGCCATCATTTTCACCACGGTGCCTAGGCTGTTGGAGAAGCCACAGTCTGGAACATTTCCATTTGCTCTGATAAATGGTAAATAGCACCCCAGAGGATGTTACAGAACCAATTAAATTCTCAACCCAAAAGTGACACACCTCACTTTCTCCCCATAACTCATTGACTAGAATGATCGTATGTTTCCCTCAAAGTACAGAGGGACAGGGAATGAAATGCAACCAGGTGACAGGAAGATGTAAATATCTAGTAAGCAGCAGTAATAATTTCACAGTAGATCAAGGTCTTTTTGTCCCTTATGGCCGTCTATTTTCAGTAAAAGAGAACTACAATATGTACAAATCCTTTGGTAATAGCACCTTTCATGAGAAATTAAGTTCATTTTTATATTTTTAGAAAACAATTCTTGTTGCCATCAATGTCTCAAATATTGGAAAAAGATATTTGGATATTTTCGTAGACTCAAATTTTTCTGCCTTGGGTGAAGTAATGAAAGTGGTAAATTCACTTTTTTCCTTAGAAAGTCATCCTATTTCCTCACAAAAGTGAACTATGTCAATTGCGGAACTTTAGACAGGTATTTGAAGAATTTCGCCTTCAGACAGAGGGCAGGAACAATGTGAGCAATATCTGGATACCACTTGACATTGCATTTGAAAAGGAATAAAAGAAGAAGAAAAACCATTTCAGATGTTTTCAGTCTCCTTCTATGCTGGCATTTCTAGCTCCTTGAGAAAAAAAAAATAGACTTAACTTAGAGTTTTGCAAAGAGTGGTAAGGAATGTTTGATTTTAATTTTGATGGTATCATATAGAAATTACATGGAAAGATAATTATCTTTGTAATATGAAGGATTTATGTTTAAGCTGGACCAAATCAGTTATATGTCCTCAGGCAATCATTTATTCTTTCAGAGCAAAGATTGAGAAAAATGTGTCCTGTAAGCCAAATTTAACTTGCCACTTATTTTTGTATGGTTCACAAACTAAGATGTATATAACATTTTTAAATCCTTAAAAATCAAAAGAATAATATTTCATGACACATGAAAAATAATTGAAATTTAAATCTCAGTTTCTATAAATGACATTTTTGAGCACAGCTATATATGTTGATTTACATCTTGTCTACGGCTGGTTTCATGATTCATGACAGAGCTGAATAGTTTCAACAGAGACTATGTGATTGCAAACTTCAAAATATTTACCATTTCTCTGGTCAAAGGAAGTTTTCCATCCCTGGTTTTGGAGTTTCAGTTTCCTTATCTGCACAGTAAGAATGACTCTTATTTTGTAGCGTTGGCATATTTTAGAAAATTAATTATTAAGTCTTTCCTAATATTTTCATATAATTTATTCTGGCTATAATTAAATTAGAATTATGATTTCATCACAAGTCACTGGATGATTTCCCCTCTGTTCCAAATAGTTGAGTATCTATGTATCTGTTGTGCTTTTTTGGTTTATGATTTAGAGTATAATCTGGCAAGAGCACCCTATTCTGTGTATCTTTTTATATCATGTTGGTCTGCTTCTCAGTTGGGAGACAACACCTGACCTCTTACTATAACTAAAGCCCATGAGAAAAAAGAATTGATGATATTTAAGTTTTGCGGTTAAGGACAGTAATTGTCTTCCCCATTCTGATCAAAATCTCTTATTCCTTCCATTTAAAGTACCATATGTGACTACGGTTGCATCATAGTTTATTCTTGACTTCTATTAGATTTCTTCTTGGAGCTAGATTAAGGAGGGAGATGGAGGAGACAACAAAATGTTATACTTCCTTAGAGTAAAAGGGTAGGAGTAACAAGTACCCTACTAGGTCACTGTTCAGATTAAGCGTGATAGTCTGAAGGCTCCACACTGGAAGGCACACAGAACCATTACCACATGAAAATGCACACGACAGTAGCTCTCATAGGGTGTGATACTGCAGGGACTAAACTGCAAGTAAAAATAGTTAACGTTAGTTTCCAAAAGATGACAGGCATAAAAATTAAGAATGAGAAATGATTCATTTTTGAAAGACAGGCAGAAAATTTGTTAATAACCTATAAACACAGAGAAAATTAAGATTAGTTTTGTAAACTTTCATAAAAACAAGATATAAGCAAAATTTTCTGCAAAACTGAAATTCTTAGAACTTACTAGCATCAGTTACCATGTATGGCCGGGTAAGATATAAAGTTGGAAATGTACTTTTATAGACTGGCCTCTCCCCTCTTCTCTGAATGCAACAAGTGTTTGCATATACTATTTCTTTGTACATAATGCCTTTTCCATAGAATTCACATGGCTTGCTTCCTTGATATTTTCAGGAATTTATCCAATTATTATTTAGAGGATAACAGAATACACAATCACTTCAATGTATTATCCACATTATCCAGTACACAATAAAAATTAGTATACATACAACAGAACAAGAAAATGTAATCCACAATAAAAAAAGTCCACAAGATGTTGGAATTGGTAGACAAAGATATATTAAATATTAAGAAATTTAAAAAAGATATTTACAATGAGTGTATAGATGTGACTATTGACAGAGAAATTAAAATTTGAGGAAGAATAAAGCATATAAATTTTTCAATGGGCTAAACAATAGATTGGGACAACAAAAAGGGAATCAGTGTATGTGAAAGTATATCAATAGAAATTATCCTATTTATTTATTTATTTTTATTTTTTTGTTGAGACAGAGTCTTGTTCTGTTGCCTGGGCTAGAGTGCCATGGCATCAGCCTAGCTCACAGCAACCTCAAACTCCTGGGCTCAAGTGATCCTCCTGCCTCAGCCTCCTGAGTAGCTGGGACTACAGGCATGAGCCACAATGCCCGGCTAATTTTTCTATTTTTAGTAGAGGTGGCATTGTCTCACTCTTGTTCATGCTGGTCTCAAACTTCTGACCTCAAGTGATCCTCCCACCTCGGCCTCCCAGAGTGCTAAGATTACAGGTTTGAGCCACCATGCCTGGCCTGAAATTATCCAATTTAAAGAACCAAGGGAAAAATTTTAAAACTAAAATAAACACAATTCAATGACATCTGGAAAAATATTGCTCAGAATAGTACATATTTAATCGGAGTCCCAAGATGAGATGAGAGGACATTAGAAAATATATTTGAAAATATAATGGCTGAAAATTTACAAAATTAGGTGGGAAATAATTTTTGATAGGAATCTCAACAGCCATTAAGTCTCTTAAACCCAGAAAGCCAATGCCTAGGCACATTGTATTTAAACTGCTGAAAAGCAAATAAAATAAGACGTTCTTGAAAGTGGCCAGAAAAAAAATAGTATATTACACATAAGGAAATGACTATATAAAAGATAACAGGCTGGTGGTTAAATAATAGCATCATATTGATATTGTATTTACTGTTCCAATAATTATGTTGTGGTATAGTAGAGAATGACTTTGTTCTTAGGCAATACATTCTAAAGGGCATAGACAATATGACATCTATAACTTTTAAATGGTTCAGAAAAATATATAGATACATGTGCATGTGCATTTGAGAGTTCTTTTTACTATTATTGCAACTTCGCCATAATACTGAAAATTGTAAAAATAAAAAATAGGAAGAGAACTAAATGCATAACTACATGTGTATAAAATAAAAAATTGATCTAAAAAAGTCAGTATGCAATGTTGGAAACTATGAGAACCTTAGTAGAGCAGGCAGCTTCTGCTCAGCTTGATTATTTACATGCAGAAGTATGT